>SZWC01028888.1:9378-20497 GCA_023375785.1 Penium margaritaceum
GGAGGGATGGAGGGATGGATGGTGGGTGAGAGGGACAAAGAGGAGTAGGGAGGGAGGGGCGGAGTGAGGGAGGAAGAGAGGCAGAGAGGGAGGGAGAGTGGGAGAGGAGGGAGGGAGAGGGGGAGGGAGGGAGGGAGGGAAGGAGTGAGGGAAGGAGGAAGGGAGGGAGGGAGGGAGGGAGTGAGGGGAGAATGGAGGGAGGGAGCGCAGGGAACAGAGGGGTTTGGCAATTGCACAAGGGGTCACTTTCCCATAGTTCCATGAATCGGCATGCATAATCCATGCACAAGAAAAATTCATACATGTCTTTTTCCCTGGTCATGAATGTTCCCTAGGCATGTTTTTTTCACTCTGGCATGCTTTCTCAATGGCCATACTCCTCCTTCAACGTGCATTTTCCATGCTGTGTTCTCTCCTTGGCCATGCTAAACACACATTTTCCTGCTTACCTGGCCGAATGGTCAAAGAAAGGTGCTATGCTCACCATGATGCAAGTTATGCCACGCCGTACAAGCGTGGGCGTGCTGGCATGCCATGTCATGCCGGCATGCAACATCATGCCGGGCATGCCACATACTGTGGCTGTGCCACATCATGCTGCCGTACCGCAACCTGCCGGCATCTCAGGTCGCGCTGGCACGCCCTCACGATGTGGTCTTTTGGCACGACGTGAGATGGGGCATTATGCCAGCAAGTTACACCGTGCCAGAAGGCCACGTCATGACCGCATGCAACATGCATGGTTGGTGCTGGCGAATCATCTCAAAAAAGACTGACGTGAACACGAGGAATGCCAGTCTCACATCTCACCCGGCTTGTGCTCGCACGATCACTCCGGCCTTCCTAAGGTTCGAACCTCGGACCCCACGCCCCTCACTGCGCACACGGCAAAGCGGATACCCGCCAAAAAGCAACGGCCTGCCGATTAACTCAGGAGACAAGGACGCTGACATTGATCCCGACGCGGACGGCGGCTGCAACGCGGCGTTGACGCTGCATCGCCCGAAAATGCACACGGCATTGCTGCTGCCACGTCTTGAGACGCGCGCGGCGTGCGTCCCGTAGAGGCCTGGTTCCGGAACGCACGCTCTGCACCTTCCCCCGGCAACCGGACAGCTGGCACTTCCGCTCATTGTCCTTGCCACCCGGATTGCTGCGAATCAAACAAATAGCGTTTATTCCCTGCGTTCGAGCTGCTTTCCTCTTCCTCCGCCGTCGTCCGCTGCGCACCAACACGGAAGCGAAGTGCAATCCCTCGTTAGGCGTTTGCCGCCTGTCACCCCCTTTCCTCGCACAGCTTCTGCGCTGAAAGGGCGCCGAGAGTGTTCCGTACGGGTGGAGCTGGAAGGCATGACAGTAAGGGGGCACTGGGGACATGGGCCTGGAAAGGCAGGCCATGGATGTCGTTTTTCAACCACATGTGCGTGCGGCGCAGGCGACGAAGGTCGAGTCCGCTACGCGAGATTCCTTATCGCCCCGAAACAATTCACGCCAGTGTCCGCTGTCCGCCGCATTTTTCACTAGTTGTCCCTTCACCAAGTCAGTGCTTTTCAGAATTCTCAGTACAAAACACCCAAGGAGCTTTCACCTCCTACTCCCTCAAGTGAGATCTTTCCCAGGAAGTATAAATCACCATCTACAGAGCATTGGAAAATGTGTGCACTCCCCACTGAACAAGCACAATTCTCTTTCCTAATCAGAAATAACATGGTTCAAGAGAATTGTACACCGTGTTACCGAGTGTTATTCCGTCTTCTAAGTCCCTCCTTATGAATCTTTCCATGTACATCAAGCCCAAGTCCTCTACAGTAGGCCCAGTTTCAAGAGCTCTTGTTTTATCTCACCCACAACCCCCCCCCCACCCCCTAGTCTCTCACCCTCTCCCCCCCTTCCCCTTCATCTCACATCCTCTCAATAAGGTCACTTTTAATAAGCTAGTTACCCAGAATTAGTTACTAAGTGACCTCTGTTGGTGTGTGTGGCTTCCACCTGTCACGAGCGACGGCAAGGAGAGCAGCGCTACAGGAGAGCGCGACGACATGATCCCGGATGCGGACACCGGAGACACCGACGCGTCGGCAGGTGGTGGACCTCCACTCGGAGCTGACCGACGACTGCCCCAGCATCGTGGATGCTGTCTCGGACCTCCTACAGATTTTCTGCAGTCTATCCTTGATGCGGACGCAGCTGGCACCGGACCACCGACGAGTGGTGGCTCCATCCACCAGCAGCTGCCAGAGAGCTGCCACGACGCACTGGGTGCTTGCCGGGGTGCTTTGCGGTTTTTTCTGTAAATGCTAGAGTTTTCTCGGTGGACTGGCTCTTGAGCCCGATTTGCATGTTTTGTATTTCCCGTCCACCGATTGGTGCCGGACTTGTGTGTGTGACCAGTCGTAGCGTCCGGCTTGAGATTTTGCATCTCTAGGTTCAGACGGCGTAGCGTTCTGATTTGTCTACGCAAAGTAACGGCCAAAATAGTGTTTTTGGGCCGGTTTTAGGACAGACCTTGCACTGCCGCGTGCGACACCTGTCGTGCGCCGCGGCAGGTATTTATACTGTGGACTTGTCATTTGTTATCTCTCTCTGCATCTATATTCAGTTTTGAGTTTTCTGACACTCTATTCGTGTCCCAACCCAGACCCTTGCAGTTTTGTCTTTAACTTGTGACTGTTGTCACACGCTGACCTGGCGCTGACGCCTAGTGTCGCGGCAAGTGGTTAGGAAGGTTCTAGGAAACTTCTCATGGTATCAGAGCCGCGAGACCCCTCTCGCTGAGCTGCGCCGCAGAGACACAGCACAGGCAGCAGCAGTGAGAGTCACCGTCGCCGCCACATCTGGGACCCGTCGCAGCCGACGTTGGCAGCAGCGACGTCACCACGCAATCGCCACCACCGTAGCAAGTGGAGCTGCGGCAGTGGCAAGATCCAGCAGCCACACCGGCCAGCAGCAGCAGCACCGGGTGGCAGCAGTAGCACCGGGTGGCAGCAGCAGCCGTGTCTGGCTGCCAGCCCGTACACAAAAAAAAAAAAGGTAAGCAGCTCGCAGCAGCAGCTCGCTCGCAGCAGCAGCTCCCAGCGGGAATCGACGGCTGCGAGCAGCAGCAGCTCGCAGCGGAAGCAGCAGCGAGCAGCGGCAGCGGCAGCGAGTAGCACCAGCGAGCTGCAGCGCCAGCAGCAACAGCAGCAGCAGCAGCATTGCAGCAGCAGCAGCAGCAGCATTGCAACAGCAGCAGCAGTAGCTACAGCAGCGGCGTGCAGCAGGCGCAGCGGCAGCCATAGCAGCAGCGGCGGCGGCGAGCAGCTGCTATAGCAGCATTCGCAGCAGCAGCAGCAACAGGCAGCAGCCGCAGCAGCTGCCGCAGCAGCAGCCGCAACAACAGCAGTAGCAGGCAGCAGCTGCAGCAGCAGCAGCAATTGCTGCAGCAAACGCAGCAGCAGTTGCTGCTGCAGCTGCTGCTGTCGGGCCTGAGAGGGACCCGACGTGAGGGACCCCGCCCAAGAGAGGGGGGGGTCCGGTCGGTCAGGCCCGTCGTGCCCCCGGAGGGCGCAACAGCGCCGGCCAAGCGCCGGCGCTTGAGCCGGCGCGTGCCGGCCAGACGCCGCCCCCCCGCCGGCTGAGAGGGGCAGGGGAGGCCGACGGGCGGCCCCCGGCCGGCTGCACGCTAATGGGGGAGCGAGCCTCCCCCTCCAGTGTGCTCGCCGCGAGGGTCGAGCCAAACCGAAAAAAAAAAAAGTAGAAGAGAAGGGGGGGGGGGGAAGGGGGCCTCGAGAGGGGCACCCCAGAAAACCCCAAAGGGGGCACCCGAGGAGGTGGCACCATCAAAAAAAAAAAAAAGAAAGGGTGAGTTTCATCTTTTTTTTATTATTTTACTTTTTTAGTGTGGCTTGAGACCAATACCGTCGGCTGACGACGCAAACCACCGTAGCAGCAGCCGCCGCGAGAGTCGCAGCAGTTGTAGCAACAGCGAAGGTGGCTTGAGGCCATAGCCGTCTGTTGACGACGGCAACCGGTGCAGCATCAGTGGCACCGAAGGCGACTTGAGGTCGCACGTTGCGACAGTAGCGCAATCGTCGACGGGTGCAACACTGTAGCAACACACTACGGCTGAGGTTGTCACCTTGACTGGCGACATCGCAACCCGTGTGAGAGACGTTGCTGCACTCGTATCCCTTTACGTGGTGCTTTGCACCACCGGGGTTGAGTGTGTGAGATTACCTACGCTCAGCTCTCGACATGAGCTGCGCAGCGTGGCCGTGGGCGTTGCCATCGCCCTGGTCTGCGCTTGAGCCTCAGCCATGGCAGCCGCCACAGGTACAGTGGTCCATGCAGCCGTGGCACGAGTTCCACTTGTCCTCAGGATTTTCGTGCTATTACTGTCGAGATAGGCAGCATGGCTGGCGCCAGTGCCGACAGCGCCCTCCTGGGTGGCATCCCCCCTGGGTACGATCCTCTCCACCTCCTTCAGTGGATACGTCACCGAGTGATGCCACAGCGCTTCTGCGTGGTGATGTGGCCGCCCTACACATGGAGGTCCGGAACCTCAAGCGCATGGTGCAGCAACTCCTTGACCACGTGACTTCCGAGCGAGCTGCCACTCCGTCGCAGGTGTCGCCTCCCACTTCATCCTCATCTTCCTCCCGATCCTGCATCCCTTCCTCCGACGATGCTAGCATACCGGATCTCTTATCTACATCCGTCGCCCTCCGCTCCGTCTTGGAGGCTGTCGGCATCATACCGACGGACGGACCCACAGCCCCCCGCCGCACTGCTCGTTCTTGCACTCGTCGTGCGCGGCGACGAGCTACTCGTCTTGCACGGCGCGCACAGGCAGCGACACCAGATGCGGCTGTGGGAGGAGTCACACGTGACGAGACCCCCTCGTCCCCTATCCTTGGCTTGGTCTGCCGAGTCCCCACAGCTCCTGCCGAGGTGTCAGTCGTGGGGGGGATGGTTTGTCCGCTGATGACCGCGGTGGACCTCAGCATTGGTGAGGCGACTGCTGTGGAGCGCAGGATGGTTGAGGCGGATGACGCTACACAGCAGGCTCAGTTAGCACAGTGTTCGGCCGGGGGCGACGCCTGTCGTGACGGAGACTCTTTGTCAGAGGAGGACTGGTCCGATGCTGAGTCAGAGTCAGGGATGGAGATGGTGATCGTTGATGCTTTGGCGGATGACGTGACGACCGACGCCGGAGCTGCGCCCGACGATGTGCACGCTCCCGCATTAGCTGGTGCGGAGACAGCTGCCATGGTGCCAGGAGCAGCAGCAGGAGGAGCAGGTGATACAGATGCTGATGCTCGGCCCACAGCAGACGCCCAAGTGGTTCTGGCAGATAGTGTTGGGCAGCAGGAGGAGGTGATGGACTGCCAGGACGAGGCAGACTTTCTCTATGAGGACCAGTCATCCGTTGTGGAGTGGTCAGACGCAGGGTCGGAGGCAGACGTAGAGGCCCAGTGCGCTGTAGTATTTGCAGTAGCCGTGGCACGAGCACGAGATGGCCCCTCGGTGACAGCAGACTTCCGCGTGTGCGACATGGAGGATGCAGAGCGAGCTACGGACCTCCGTCCCCTCGCTGCCCTGACCGATGTCGCTGGTACCATGGCGGTTCCAGCCGATGACACAGCTACAGTGGTAGCTACAGTTCGTGTACACGAGGGCCTACGCTCCGCAGTCGACGAGCAGGAGGCAGTGGTGGTTCGAGCGGAGGCGCACGTGCAGAGTCTCGTGGTCGAGCTCCGGGAGGCCAGCAGTCGTTCTTACACCGCGGATGTTCCAGCACGACGGGTTGTCAAGGAGTGTGTGGAGGATGTACACAGGCGTCTCGAGGCAGCCGAGTGCTCTCTACAGGATGCACGTCTGGGACAGGCGGACCTCCAGCAGCAGGTGGATGATGGGCTGCGCACCAGGGGTCACGAGGAGCACCACGGCACTGACCGCACCTTCGATGACCACGACGTCACCGCGGATGCAGCTGTACCTACACATGCCGACGTCCGGCCAGCAGCTGACGGCCGAGCGACAGGTGTGTCACGAGCAGCAGGTGTCTTCGCAGCAGTTGTTCATACAGCTCCAGACGACTTACGTGACGACTCATTGTCTTGCGCTCCCGCTCTACCAGCACCTCGTGGCCCGACGGCACTTCCGTCGACGACTGACGTAGAGGACATCGACTTGTGCGACGAGCAGGCGCAGCTCCACTCTTTCCTACGGGGTGAGACCGCGAGGCTACAGGAGGCTCTGGCTCGTGCCGACGCGCACACTATCGAGGTCCACCGTCAGGTTCGTTGCGTGACTGACCGTCTACATGCCACAGATGCAGCCAGCCGGTCGACTGCCGCTTCAGAGCTTGTCGAGCTCCACACGCGCCTCGATGCTACAGAGGCCGCGAGGCGATATGCAGCTCAGCAGCTGGAGGCCATACAGCAGGCGATTGTTTTGGAGGAGGCCCTCAGCGCTGCACGAGTCACATCAGCAGATGACGACAGTAGTGACGACTACAACAGCGATGACGATGATAGCGACGACGCCGCTCCGGGGTGAGGCTCTGTGCGGGGTATGTGACTATGGGGGAGCCGCGCTCCCTCCTCACGAATTGTGTTGGGAGCAGCCATCAGCTTTGCTCGTACTGTCAGCCTCTGCAGCCCAGGGGGAGTGTTGGTGTATGGACTTTGGTCTGACACCTTTTTTAGGATAGTGAGGTTACTTACGGTGCGGCACGATGCTATGGTCTAGGTTATGCTGGTCGAGACCCGCGCACCTGGTGAGTTTCACCGGTGTGATGTGGAGACCCATTGCCTCTATGTGTTATGTATGATCCATGCTAGGTTATGCTGGTCGAGACCCGCGCACCTGGTGAGTTTCACCGGTGTGATGTGGAGACCCATTGCCTCTATGTGTTATGTATGATCCATGCTAGGTTATGCTGGTCGAGACCCGCGCACCTGTCGAGTTCTACCGGTGTGACGTGGAGACCCATTTCATACATGTGTTATGTATGATCCATGCATGATGTGGTCGAGACCCGGACACCCGGAGACACTTTTCTGGGGTCACGAGGAGACCTGTTTCGTAGTCTCTCTTGCTTCATGTTTGACACGTAGGTGTGTGATTCACTTCGTGCATGGTCGAGACCCGGGCATTTGGTGGGATGCACCATTGTCACGAGGAGACCCTGTGCTGTGGTATGCTTGATCAGTGCTCGCTATGATTGGTTCCCTGAGCCATCATCTCTTGCCTTCGCTCAGACATCATTGTGTTGACAGTTGTGTCAGCCAGGGGGAGTGTTGGTGTGTGTGGCTTCCACCTGTCACGAGCGACGGCAAGGAGAGCAGCGCTACAGGAGAGCGCGACGACATGATCCCGGATGCGGACACCGGAGACACCGACGCGTCGGCAGGTGGTGGACCTCCACTCGGAGCTGACCGACGACTGCCCCAGCATCGTGGATGCTGTCTCGGACCTCCTACAGATTTTCTGCAGTCTATCCTTGATGCGGACGCAGCTGGCACCGGAGCACCGACGAGTGGTGGCTCCATCCACCAGCAGCTGCCAGAGAGCTGCCACGACGCACTGGGTGCTTGCCGGGGTGCTTTGCGGTTTTTTCTGCAGACGCTAGAGTTTTCTCGGTGGACTGGCTCTTGAGCCCGATTTGCATGTTTTGTATTTCCCGTCCACCGATTGGTGCCGGACTTGTGTGTGTGACCAGTCGTAGCGTTCGGCTTGAGATTCTGCATCTCTAGGTTCAGACGGCATAGCGTTCTGATTTGTCTACGCAAAGTAACGGCCAAAATAGTGTTTTTGGGCCGGTTTTACGAGACCTTGCACTGCCGCGTGCGACACCTATCGTGCGCCGCGGCACGTATTTATATTGTGGACTTGTCATTTGTTATCTCTCCCTGCATCTATATTCAGTTTTGAGTTTTCTGACACTCTGTTCGTGTCCCAACCCAGACCCTTGCAGTTTTGTCTTTAACTTGTGGCTGTTGTCACACGCTGACCTGGCGCTGACGCCTAGTGTCGCGGTAAGTGGTTAGGAAGGTTCTAGGAAACTTCTCAACCTCCCCATCTAATTGCATGTGCTCCAACCACCCCACAAAAAAGGGGTCTGACGCAAAAAGGAAACCCATGACTTTCAATCAACTCATGGTAGACAATACAATCTGAGCAATTGGAAGGAACTTTCATGTGTGTGCAGTAGTTTTCACTCAGAATCATCACATGGCCAGCAATGCTGGATGCATACGCCCATGACCACACGCTCACCCCCATCNCCCCCCCCCCCCCCCCCCCCCCCCCCCTCCCCCCCCATGACTACAATGTGTGCATACCAATCACTGGAGTGCACAAAACAGTGCAGGAGCCAACACACAGGCGAGATAAGATAGTTCGCAATATCATCCTGCCCCCACTCGCACCCCACCCAATGGCACCCAAACTGTTTGCGCCTCCCAAAAACTGCGTGCTCTCATCACCTGACAGCAGCCAAGGGTGGAGTCAGGCCCCAACACCTCATGCAGCTGCTCTTATGCACACTTCCACCGCCACTGCAGAAGAGGCAGCACACCAACGCCATGCACACGCCGATCCAAACCCTTCACTGATCAGACGTCAGGAGGGGATAAGACCAAAGCCAAGGGAACCGACCGCATCTCTTCTGCCAAGTTCAACTGGGAGCACGACCCAGGAAGCCGAGCAGATAAGAAACTTCCTCAAGTCACAGCCTGTGCAGAGAGCCATTCCCTCTCTCAACTCACAGCTCCCCTTGAAACCCTCACTCATCTTCCCTCGGAGTATTCACTTCACCACTTCTCCCGTCCTGAGCTCTCTCGCTCGCTCACATACCATCTCTCTCCGCACAGCAGCTATGGGGGAACCCAACCAGCAGGCTCCACACGCCTGCAGAATCATCCTGCCACTGCGAGAAGCACTTCTTGTGGGCCACAGAGCTCCCACCGCCGCATGTAGGTGTGCCCACCCTCACCCCAANCCAAGGGTGGAGTCAGACCCCAACACCTCATGCAGCTGCTCTTATGCACACTTCCACCGCCACTGCAGAAGAGGCAGCACACCAACGCCATGCACACGCCGATCCAAACCCTTCACTGATCAGATGTCAGGAGGGGATAAGACCCAAGCCAAGGGAACCGACCGCATCTCTTCTGCCAAGTTCAACTGGGAGCACGACCCAGGTAGCCGAGCAGATAAGAAACTTCCTCAAGTCACAGCCTGTGCAGAGAGCCATTCCCGCTCTCAACTCACAGCTCCCCTTGAAACCCTCACTCATCTTCCCTCAAAGTATTCACTTCACCACTTCTCCCGTCCTGAGCTCTCTCGCTCGCTCACATACCATCTTTCTCCGCACAGCAGCTATGGGGGAACCCTAGCAGCAGGCTCCACACGCCTGCAGAATCATCCTGCCACTGCGAGGACCACTTCTTGTGGGCCACAGAGCTCCCACCGCCGCATGTAGCTGCGCACCCTCACCCCAAGGATGACTTAATCCATGCAGCACCAAAGCCCACTTGAGCTTGCGCCGTTCACCCGCTCCTCGCGAGCTGGTGCTGTGTTTCTCCAAACCATTTTACAAATTGAAGCACCAGTCCAAAGATACGCCCGCCTCCCCCTTCCTCCCCCGCCGCCCCCATCCCCCTCCTCCTCCTCCTCGTGTGTCACAAGTTGGCAAACAAAGGAGCCCAAAATTGAGGGGAGAACGCAGAGAGTCCGGAAAACGACCTCCCTCAGAAGGCATGACACTGAGCTGCTCTGCAGTCTGACTGGAGATCTCTGCACCCACAACTGGACAAAAACCGCTTTTCAAACACAACTGCTGCTGCTGATGCTGCTGCTGCTGCTGTATCCTACTTGAGAGCCACGCCAGTTTACAAACCAGCTGCTAGCAGAGCAGCAGCAGCAGCAGCGGAACGCCGCTATCGCCGTGCCTGCTGACCCAGGCTGAACCGCTGACCCGCGGCACCAAACGGGTGTGCGGGTTTGGGCTTGAACTTGGGCTTCACGGGGCCCTTGGCAGGGCCCACGTCGAGAACTTGGATGGTGCGGGCCTTCTTGGCTGCAGCAGAAGCAGCAGCAGCAGTAGCAGCAGCAGCAACAGCGAAAGCAGGAGCGGAAACAGCAGGTGCAGCAGCAACAGCAGCGGCGGAGACAGCGGCACAGGCATGAGGAGACCAACAGACAGCCCATTGGCTTGATAAGGTGTGAGATGGGCGCAGTTAAGTTCATACAAGGTCAGTGGAAAAGAAGCTCATGTGCAGCAACTGGGCTAGCTGCAGGAGCTCCGCTGAAACCATCTCATAGGATGCATCTGGACAAAGACGCTTGAGAGGAAAGGGAGGGAAACTCGTTCATACATGATGGAATGGAACGGGACCAAAACTATCGTCCGGCCTTCAAGGCACTGCGTAATCTGTGCCTTAGAAGAGGACGAAAGTGGGTGCCCAAGCACTGCTCTCCCCCCAACTCCCCCTCCCCGTCTTCCACGGGGACACGGTACCATTTGGTCAGCCCGAGCATGTCAAGAAATGGGGTGTTGTAGAAAGAGAATGTCGCTCACCTTCCTCCAGGCCATTGTAGCGCTCGGTCAGCTTGCGCTTTGCCTCTGCGAGACGGTCATCCACCACCTGCGGCCGCATCTTCGTCTCCACCTGCTGCCACCATTCCAATTCCAAACCCATGCACATGCACAGCCATGCACGCATGCGTGTGCACGGATCAGGAACATGCGTGAGCATCTCTCCACCATGTCCAGTCATGGCCATGGTGGAATCTTCTTCCAGGCAGGCGAACCGCAGTGTTTGGGTCTGTGTTCGTGGCCTTGCGAATGTTGCACGCCAACGAGAACGAGAGTAAAGTACCAACAGAGAATCAAGCCACAGGGGCCCAGCCATGTGGAGGAAGTTGGTAGACGTCCTAGGGCACAGAGCAGGTGAAGTTGCTTTTGCATGATGCAAGGACAGACGTGTCACGGCACAAGGCCAAACGCATGATGCTTTCAAGCACCCAAGCTCCATAGTGTGCCCCTTGTATCTTGCCGAGAACGTCCATGTACATTGCCGAGCGTGCCCATGTACATTGCCGAGCATGCCCATGTACATTGCCGAGCATG
>SZWC01028893.1:909-11154 GCA_023375785.1 Penium margaritaceum
TCTGGCACAACTCTGGCACAACTCTGGCACAACTCTGGCACGACTCTGGCACAACTCTGGCACAACTCTGGCACAACTCTGGCACAACTCTGGCTAAACATTGGCACAAATCTGGCACAACTCTGGCACAACTCTGGAACAACTCTGGCTCAACTATGGTACAACTTTGGCACAACTCTGGCACAACTCTGGCGCAACTCTGGTACAACTCTGGCACAACTCTGGCAAAAATCTCGAAAAACTATGGCACAACTCTTGCACAGCTCTGGCACAACTCTGACATCACTCTGGTACAACTCTCGCACAACTCTGGCACAACTCTTGCACAATGTGGCACAACTCTGCCAGAACTCTTGCACAACTCTAGTATGATTCTGGCACAACTCTGGCACAACTCTGGCAGAACTCTGGAACAACCCTGGCAGAACTCTCGCACAACTCTGGCACAACTCTGGCACAACTCTGGCACAACTCTGGCCCAACTCTGGTCCAACTCTTGAACAACTCTGGCACAACTCTGGCACAACTCTGGCACAACTCTGGCAGAACTCTGGCACAACCCTGGCAGAACTCTCGCACAACTCTGGCACAACTCTGGCACAACTCTGGTACAATTATGGCACAACTATTGCACAACTCTGGCACAACTCTGGCACAACTCTGGCACAACTCTGGTACAACTATGGCACAATTATGGCACAACTCTACCACAACTCTGGCACAACTCTTGGACAACTATAGCACAACTCTGGCACAACTCTTGCACAACTCTGGCACAACTCTGGCACAACTGAAGCACAACTCTGGCACGACCCTGGCACAACTCTGACACAACTCTGCCACAGCTGTGACACAACTCTGGCATACCTCTGGCACAATTCTGGCACAACTCTGGCACAACTCTGGCACAACTCTGGAACAACTCTGGCACAACTCTGGAACAACTGTGGCACAACTCTGGCACAGCTATGTCACAACTATGGCATCAATCTGGCACAATTCTGGCTCAACTCTGGCACAACTCTGGGACAACTCTATCACAACTCTGGCAGAAGTCTGGCATGACTCTTGCACAACTCTGGCACAACCCTGGCACAACTCTGGCACAACTCTGGCACAACTCTAGGATAAATCTGGCACAACTCTGGCAAAGCTCTGGCACAACTCTGTCAAAACTCTTGCACAGCTCTGGCACAACTCTGGCACAAATCTTGCACAACTCTGGCACAACTATGGCACAACTCTGGCACAATTCTGCCACAATCTGGCACAACTCTGGCAGAACTCTTGCACAACTCTTGCACAATTCTGGCACAACTCTGGCACAACTCTGGCACAACTCTGGAAGAACTCTGGTACAACTCTGGCACCCTCTGGCACAACTCTGGTACAACTCTGGCACCACTCTAATACAACTCTGGCACAACTTTGGCACAAATTAGGCACAACTCTGGCAAAACTCTGGCTCAACTCTGACACAACTCTAGTACAACTCTGGCAAAAACTTGGAGCAACCCTGACATAACTCTGGCACAGCTTTGGCACAACTCTGGCAAAACTCTGGCACGACTCTGGCACAACTCTAGCACAACTCTGGCAAAACTCTGGCACAACTTTGGCACAACTCTGGCACAACTCTGGTACAACTCTGGCACAACTCTGGCACAACGCTGGCCCAACTCTGGCACAACGCTGGCACAACTTTGGCACAACTCTTGCCCAACTCTGGCTTAACGCTGGCAAAACCCTGGCACAACTCTGACACAACTCTGGCACAACTCTGGCACAATCCTTGCACAACTCTGGCACTACTCTGGTACAACTCTGGCACAACGTTTGCACAACTCTGGCATGTCTCTGGCACAACTCTGGCAAAACTCTGGCACAACTCTCACACAACTCTTGCACAACTCTTGTACAACTCTGGCACAACTCTGGCTAAACTCTGGAACTACTCTGGCACTACTCTAGCAGAACACTATCAAACCTCTGGCATAACTGTGGCATAACTCTGGCAGAACTCTGGCGCAACTCTGGCACAAATCTGGCTCAACTCTGGCACAACTCTGGCACTACTCTAGCAGAACACTATCAAACCTCTGGCATAACTGTGGCATAACTCTGGCAGAACTCTGGCGCAACTCTGGCACAAATCTGGCTCAACTCTGGCACAACTCTGGCAAAACCCTGGCGCAACTCTGGCACAACTCTGGCACAGCTCGGGCACAACTTTGGCAAAACTCTGGCACAACTCGGGCACAACTCTGGCACAACTCTGGCACAATCATGGCACAATCCTGTAAAACTCTGGCACAACTCTGGCGCAAGTCTCAAACAACTCTGGCACAACTCTGGCACAACTCTGGCAAAACTCTGGCACAACTCTGGAAGAACTCTGGCAACATTCTGGCACAAATCTGGCACAACTCTGGCACAACTCTGGCACAACTCTGGCTCAACTCTGGCACAATTCTTGCACAACTCTGGCACAACTCTGGCACAGCTATGACACAACTCTGGCAAAAATCCGGCACAACTCTAGCACAAATCTGGTACAACTCTGGCACAACTCTGGCACAACTCTGGCAAAACTCTGGCACAACTCTGGCACAACTCTGGCACAACTCTGGCACAACTCTAGCACAACTCTGGCACAACTCTGGAACAACTCTGGCACAACTCTGGCACAACTCTGGCAAAACTCTGGCACAACTCTGGCACAAATCTGTGACAACTATCCCACACCTCTAGTTCAACGTTTGCACAACTCTGGCACAACTCTGGTACATCTATGGCACATCTCTGGCACAACTCTGGCACAATTCTGGCATTAATCTAACACAAGTCTGGCACAACCCTTGACCAACTCTTGACCAACTCTGGCACAACTATGGCACGATTCTTGCACAACTCTGGCACAACTCTGGCACGACTCTTGCACAACTCTGGCACAACTCTGGTACAACTCTGGCAGAACCCTGGCACAACTCTTGGACAATTCTGGCACAACTCTGGCACAACTCTTGCACAACTCTGGCACAACACTGGCATAACTCTGGTTCAACTTTGGCACAGCTCTGGTACAACTCTGGCAAAAATCTAGCACAACTCTGGCACAACTCTTGCATAACTCTGGATCAAATCTGGCACAACTCTGGCACAATTCTGGCATAACTCTGGCACAACTCTGGCACAACTCTGGCACAACTCTGGCACAATTGTGGCACAACTCTGGCACAATTCTGGCACAATCTGGAACAACTCTGGCACAACTCTGGCACAACTCTGGCACAATTCTGGCACAACTCTGGCAGAACTCTGGCACAACTCTGGCACAATTCTGGCACAACTCTGGCACAACTCTTGCACAAGTCTGGCAGAACTCTGGCACAACTCTGGCACAACTCTGGCAAAACTCTGGCACAACTGTGGAAAGAATCTGGCACAGTTCTTGCACAAATCTGGCACAACTATGGCACAACTCTGGCACAACTCTGGCACAACTCTGGCACAACTCTGGCACAACTTTGACACAATTCTTGCACAACTCTTGCACAACTCTTGCACAACTATGGCGTAACTCTGGCAAAACTCTGGCACATCTCCTGCACAACTCCGGTACAATTGTGGCCTAACTCTGGCACAAATTTGGCACAAATTTGGCACAAATTTGGCACAACTCTGGCACAACTCTGTCACAATTCTAACACAACTCTGGCACAACTATGGCACAACTCTGGCACAGTTCTGGCACAATCTGGCACAACTCTGGCAGTACTCTAGCACAACTCTGGCACAATTCTGACACAACTCTGGCACAACTCTGGCACAACTCTAACACAACTCTGGCACAACTATGGCACAACTCTGGCACAGTTCTGGCACAATCTGGCACAACTCTGGCAGTACTCTAGCACAACTCTGGCACAATTCTGACACAACTCTGGCACAACTCTGGCACAACTCTGGAAGAACTCTGGCTCAACTCTGGCACGACTTTGGCACATCTCTGGCACAACTCTGGCACCACTCTGACACAACTCTGGCACACTTTTGGCACAACTTAGGCACAACTCTGGCACAACTCTGGCACAACTCTGGCACAACTTTAGTACAACTCTGGCACAACTTTGGAACAACCCTGGCATAACTCTGGCACAACTTTGGCACAACTCTGGCACAACTCTGGCACAACTCTGGCACAACTTTAGTACAACTCTGGCACAACTTTGGAACAACCCTGGCATAACTCTGGCACAACTTTGGCACAACTCTGGCACAACTCTGGCACGACTCTGGCACAACTCTAGCACAACTGTGGCATAACTTTTGCACAACTTTTCCACAACTCTGGCACAACTATGGTACTACTCTGGTAGAACTCTGGCACAACTCTGCCAAAACTCTGGCACAACTCTGGCACAGCTTTGGCACAACTCTGGCACAACTCTGGTCCAACTCTGGCACAACGCTGGCAAAACTCTGGTACAACTTTGACACAACTCTGGCACAACTCTGACACAACTCTGGCACAACTAGGGCACAACTCTGGCACAACTCTGGCACAACTAGGGTACGACTCTACCACAACTCTGGCACAACTCTTGCACAACCCTTGCACAACTCTGGCACAACTCTGGCACAACTTTGGCACAACTCTGGCACAACCATGGCAGGACTCTGGAACAACTCTGGCACAACTCTGACACAACTCTCACACAAATCTCGCACAAATCTGGCACAACTCTGGCACTACTCGGAATGTACTCTGGCACTACTCTGGCACAACTCTATCACAAATCTTGCATAACTGTGGCATAACTCTGGCAGAACTCTTGCGCAACTCTGGCACAACTCTGGCACAAATCTGGAACAACTCTGGCAAAACTCTGGCACAACTCTGGCACAACTCTGGCACAACTCTGGAACAACTCTGGCACAACTCTGGCACAACTCTGTACCAGGTGTTCCAGAGTTGTACCAGACTTGTACCAGTTGTTCCAGAGTTGTGCCAGAGTTGTGTCCGAGTTCCTAGAGTTGTGCCGAAATTGGGCCAGAGTTGAGCCATACTTGTGCCAGATTTGTGCCTGAGTTTTGCCAGAGTTGTGCCAGAGTAGTGCCTGAGTTGTGCTAGAGTTATGCCAGAGTTGTGGCAGAGTTTTGCAAGAGTTTTCCAGGATTGTGCCATGATTGTGCCAGAGTTGTGCCAGAGTTGTGCCAGAGTTGTGCCAGAGTTGTTCCAGAGTACGGTGTGGGTACCATGCACAAAGACCAACCTAAGTAGGCATATGTCACTGACCATGTCCAAAGAATTTCACTTTGTGTGGTCAACGTTGACAATTCATAACATATGTTAGTACTGGTCAGAGGGAGAAACAATGGTTTGGGAATACTATTTATCAAGTAGCAAGTACAAAGACCTTCAATAAGTATTGGCACAGTGTGGCTACCATGCACAATGACCAACCAATGTACGTATATGGCACTGACCATGACCAAAGAATTTCACTATGTGTGGTCAACGTTGACAACTCATCATACGACTCACAAATGGTCAGAGGCAGAAACAATGGTTTGGGAATACTATTTATTGACTAGCAAGTTTAAAGATCTTCAATAAGTAGTGGCACGGATAGGCTACCATGCACAAGGACCAACCAAAGTAGGCATATGTCACTGACCATGATCAAAGATTTTACTATGTGTAGTCAAAGTTGACAACTCATAACACGAGTCACAAATGGTTAGAGGGGGAACAATGGTTTGGGAATACTGGGTATTAACTAGCAAGTACAAATACTTTAAATACATAGTGGCAAGGTTTGGCTACCATGCACAATGACCAACCAAAGTAGGCTTATGTCACTGACCATGAGCAAAGAATTTCACTATGGTTGGTCAACTATGACAGCTCAAAACACGAGTCACAAATGAACTGAGGGGGGGAAATGGTTCGGGGATACTAGTGATTGACTAGCAAGTACAAAGAACTGCAATGAGCAGTAGCATGGTGTGGCTACCATGCACAATGACCAACCAAAGGAGACATATGTCACTGATCATGACCTACTATGTGTGGTTAATGTTGACTAATTTTGATACGAGTCACAAATTGCCATAGGTAGAAACAATTATCTAGGAATACTAACTATCGACTACCAAGTACAAAGACCTTCAATAAGTAGTTACACGGTGTGGCTACCATGCACAATGACCAACCAAAGTAGGCATATGTCATTGACCATGACCAAAGAAATTCACTATGTGTGGTCAACGTTGCCAACTCATAATGGGAGTCCCAAATGGTCAGAGGGGGGGATACTGGTTTGAGAATACTAGTTATTGATTGGAAAGTACAAAGACAAATAAGTAGTGGTATGGTTTGGCTACCATGCGCAATGACCAACCAAACTAGGCATATGTCACTGATCATGACCAGCAAATTTCTCTGTGTGGTCAAGGTTGACATCCCATGATACGAGTCACAAATGGTCAGAAGGGAAAACAATGGTTTGGAAATACTAGTTATCAACTATTATGTACAAAGACCTTTAATAAGTAGTGGCACAGTGTTTCTACCATGTAAAATGTCCAACCAAAGTAGGCATATGTCATTGAACATGACCAAAAAACTTTATTACTGGTGGTCACTGTTGACAACTCATAACACAAGTCACAAATGGTCAGAGGGGAGAACAATGGTTTGGATATACTAGTCATCAACTAGCAAGTACAAAGGCCTTCAATAAGTAGTGGCACAGTGAGGCTACCATGTATAATGACCAATTAAAGCAGGCATTTGTCACTGACGATGACCAAAGAATTCCACTATGTGTGGTCAACGTTGACAACTCATAACTTAAGTCACAAATGGTCAGAGGAGGAAACAAAGGTTAGAAATATTAGTTATCAACTAGCATTTACAAAGATCTTCAATATGTAGTGGCACATTGTAGCTACCATGCACAATGACCAACCAAAGTAGGAATGCATCACTGACCATGACCGAAGAATTTTCACCATGTGTGATCAACGTTGACTACCCATGATACGGGTCACAAATGGTCAGAGGGGAAAGAATGGTTTGGGAATACTACTTATCAACTAGCATGTACAAATATCTTCAATGAGTAGTGGCACAGTGTGGCTATAATGCATAATGACCAACCAAAGAAGGCATATGTCGCTGACCATGACCAAAGAATTTCACTTTGGTTGGTCAATGTTGAAAACTCATAACACGAGTCACAAATGGTCACAGGAGAAAACAATGGTTTGGGAATAGTAGTTATCGACTAGAAAGTACGAAGAACTTCAATAAGTAGTGGTACGGTGAGGCTACCCTGCACAATGACCAACCAAAGTAGGCATATATCACTGATCATGACCAGAACATTGCACTATGTGTGGTCAATATTGACAACTCATAATACGAGTCACATATGGTCACTGGGGGTAAAAATGGTTTGCAAATACTAGGTATCAACTAGAAAATGCAAAGACCTTCATTAAGTAGACGAAAAATGTGACTACCATGCCGAATGACCAACCAAAGTAGACTTACGTCATTGACCATGTCCGAAGAATTTCACTATGTGTGGTCAACATTGACATATCAAAATACGAGTCACAGATGGTCAGAGCAGGAAAAAATGGTTTGGGAATACTAGTTACTAAATAGCAAATAAAAATATCTTCGATGAGTATCGGTACGGTGTAGCTACCATGCACAATGACCAACCAAAGTAGGCACATGTCCCTGACAATGACCAAATAATTTCACTATGTGTGGTCAATGTTGCCAACTCATGACACGAGTCACAAATGGTCAGAGGGGGGAACAATTGTTTGAGAATACTAGATATTGACTGGCAAGTAAAAACACCTTCAATAATTGGTGGCACGATATGGCCACCATGCACAACGACCAACCAAAGTAGGCATATGTTATTGACCATAACCAATTAGTTTCACTTTGTGTGGTCAACGTTGACAACCCATCATACGGGTCACAAATGGTCAGAGGGGAAAAAATGGTTTGGGAATACTAGTTATCAATGAGCATGTACAAAGATCTTCATTAAGTAGTGGCACAGTGTGGCTACCAGGCACAACGACCAACCAAAAAAGGAATATGTCACTAACCATGGCCAAAGAACTTCACTATGCGTGGTCAACATTGACAACTCATAGCACGATTCACAAATGGTCAGAGGGTGACACAATGGTTTAGAATACTAGGTATTAACTAGTAAGTGCAAAGACAGTCAATAAGTAGTGGCAAGGTGTGGCTACCATGCACAATGACCAACCAAAGTAGGCATATGCCATTGACCATGACCAAAGAACTTCACTATGGGTGGTAAACATTGACAACTCATAATACAAGTCACAAACGGTCAGAGGGGGAAACAATGGTTTGGGAATACTAGTCATCAAATAGCAAGTACAAAGACCTTCAAAAAGTAGTGCCACGGTGTGGCTACCATGCACAAGGACCAACAAAAGTAGACTTATGTCACTGACCATGACCGAAGAATTCCACTTTGTGTGGTCAACGTTGACAAACAATAATACGAGTCACAAGTGGTCAGAGGGGGACACAATGGTTAGGGAATACTAGTTAACAACTAGCAAGTACAAAGACTTTCAATGAGTAGTGGTACGGTGTGGCTACCATGCAGAATGACCAACCAAAGTAGGCATGTATCACTGACCATGACCAATGAATTTCACTATGTGTGGTCAACATTGACAACTCATAATTTCAGTCACAAATGGTCAGAGGGAGAAACAATGGTTTGGAAATACTAGTCATCAATTAGCAAATACAAGTACTTTCAATAATTAGTGCTGCGGTTTGGCTACCATGCACAATGACCAACCAAAGCAGGCACCTGTCACTGAACATGACCAAAGAATTTCACTATGTGTGGTCAACACTGACAGCTCGTAATACGGTTCACAAATGTTCCGTGGGGGAAAAAATGGGTTTAGAATACGATTTATGTAATAGCAATTAAAAATACCTTCAACACATAGTGGCACGGTATGGCTACCATGCACAATGACCAACGAAAGAAGGAATATGTCACTGAACATAACAAAATAACTTCACTATGTGTGGTCAACGTTGACAACTCATGATACAATATGCAAATGGTCAGAGGGGAGAACAATGGTTTGGAAATACTAGGTATCAACTAGCAAGTACAAACACCTTAAAAAAGGTAGTAGCACGGTGTAGCTACCATGCACAATGACCAACCAATGTAGGCATATGTCACGAATCATGACCAAAGAATTTCACTATGTCTGGTCAAAGTTGACCGCTCAAAATACAAGTCACAAATGGTTATAGAGGGCACTAATGGTTTGGTAACACTAGTTATTTAAAAGCAATTACAAAGACCTTCAATAAGTAGTGGCACGGTGTGGCTACCATGCACAATGACCAACTAAAGTAGGTATATGTCACTGACCATGACAAATGAATTTCACTATGTGTGGTCAACGTTGACAACTCATAACTTAAGTCACAAATGATCAGAGGAGGAAACAACGGTTAGAAATATTAGTTATCAACTAGCATGTACAAAGATCTTCAATACGTGGTGGCACATTGTAGCTACCATGCACGATGACCAACCAAAGTAGGCATATGTCACTGACCATGACCAATTAATTTCACTATGTGTGGTCAACGTTGACAACAAATAGTACAAGTCACAAATGGTCAGCAGGGGAAACAATGGTTTGGGAATATTACATACAAACTAGAAAGTACAAAGACATTCATTAAGTAGTGGCAAGGTGTGGCTACCATGCACAATGACCAACCGAAGTAGGCTTGTGTCACTGGCCATGACCAAAGAAGAAAACTATTTGTGGTCAACGTTGA
This sequence comes from Penium margaritaceum, assembly GCA_023375785.1. Taxonomy (NCBI): domain Eukaryota; kingdom Viridiplantae; phylum Streptophyta; class Zygnematophyceae; order Desmidiales; family Peniaceae; genus Penium; species Penium margaritaceum. Next base: position 10,811 of record SZWC01028893.1, read on the forward strand.
CGACTCATAAGACAAGTCACAAATGATCAGAGGGGGAAACAAAGGTTTGAGAATACTAGTTATCAAATATCAAGTACAAAGAACTTCAATAAGTAGTGGCATGGTGTGGCTACCATGCACAGTGACCAACTAGAAGTAGGCATCTGTCACTGACCATGACCAAAGAATTTCACTATGGGTGGTCAACGTTGACAACTCATAATACAAGTGTTCAATTTTACATAAGAGGATATTTAGGAATCTTCAGAAGTTATCATCAGATTGGTACACAGTCTGATGATTTTCTTGGATTGTTGGTGGCGATCTCACTGGTGAGTATCACCACTTACACACACACACACACA
>SZWC01028893.1:11248-25406 GCA_023375785.1 Penium margaritaceum
ACACTCACTCACACACACACACACACACACACACACACACACACATACACACACACACACACACACACACACACACACACACAGGTACTCTTGCCTTAATAATGTCCTCGACTGTACGATTCAAGAGTATGAGCTGAACGCACAGTTACACGGCTCGTCTCACAAGCTTTCCAACGGTACCAAGCTTGTTAAGAATGATCTCGTACAGACAAAGTTATAAGGAATACAAACCTACGGCTATTTAAACTGACTATGCTAGCTATCAGCAGAAAAATACAAGTGTTGCGTAGTCCGGTATCTCGTGTCTTCGAGTTCTTAGTCACATGATCATCCGGACGCCGCTCGATGACCTCTAGTCATCGGCAGACCGAGGTTGGCGGATGCCCAGCACCCTCGGTGCAATCCACGGACGAGATCGTCCGGATCTGCGGTCACTTCCCATGGCCATTGATCTTTCTGGAGCGTCGTTGTCAAGAGGGGCCGATGTTCACATTTCTTGATTCATCGGCGGCTCCGATTGGTCCGCTTCCCTCGCAGTGATTCTGGATCATTGGATCCGTCTTTAGAGAGACGAAATCTGCCCCCAACCTTCAGTCCATTGCCACGTCAGCAGGCTTACTATCAAAAGGAGCTCGCGCTCACACTCTCGCTTAGTCTGCCAGACCATACGCCGCTTTTGCCAAAATCCTTTCACAACATATAGTGCTCGTTCACAGTTTCTTTTCAGCTCTCCGGAGCTCCGATAGGACGAGTAGAGTGGATAGGGCTGCGGATGGATGGATCAGTGGGATGCCTAGAGAGGCCTGCCCACAGCCATACCATACCCCGCCAGATAGGATAGACATGAGGGTCGAGAGAAGGGGAGAGAGAGAGAGAGAGAGAGAGAGAGAGAGAGAGAGAGAGAGAGAGAGAGAGAGAGAGAGAGAGAGAGAGAGAGAGAGAGAGAGAGAGATAGAGAGAGAACAAATCTCTCTCTCGGACCTCTTGCTTCCTTTTTGTTGGTGTTGTGCCGAGCCCAATAAGCCGTTGGACCAAAGAGATTTGACGGCTGTCCATTTTTCAACACAAGTCATAAGTGGTCAGAGGGGGAAAAAATGATTTGTGAATACTAGTTATTAGCTAGAACGTACAAAGACCTTCAATAAGTAGTGGCACGCTGTGGCTACCATGCACAATTACCAACCAAAGTAGACATATGTCACTGACCATGACCAAAGAAGTTAACCTTGTGTGGTCAACGTTGCCAACTCATAATACGAGTCACAAATGGTCAGAGGGGGAAACAATGGTTTGAGAATACTGATTATCAACTGGCAAGTTCAAAGACCTTCAAGTTGTGGCACGACGTTGCTACCATGCACAATGACCAACCAAAGTAGGCAAATGTCACTGACCATGACGAAAGAATTTCACTATGGGTGGTCAATGATGACAAATCATAATACGAGTCACAAATGGTCAGAGGGGGAAACAGTGGTTTGGGAATACTACTTATTGACTAGTTACTACAAAGACCTTCAACAAGTAGTGGCAAGGTGAGGCTACCATGCACAATGACCAACCAAAGTAGGCATATGTCACTGACCATGACCAAAGAATTTCACTGTGTGGTCAACATTGACAACTCATAACACGAGTCACAAATGGTCAGAGGGGGAAACAACGGGTAAGGATTACTATGTATCAACTAGCAAGTGCAAAGACCTTCAATTAGTAGTGGCAAGGTGTGGCTGCCATGTACAATGGCCAACCAAAGTAGGCATATGTCATTGACCATGGCCAAAGAATCTAGTTATGGGTGGTCAACGTCAACAACGTATAATACAAGTCACAAAAGGTCAGAGGGGGAAACAATGGTTCGGAAATACTAGTTATCAGATAGCAAGTACAAATACCTTCAATAAGTAGTGCCATGGTGTGGCTATCATGCACAATGACCAACCAAAGTAGCCTTGTGTCACTGACTATGACCGAACAAATTCACTATATGTGTGGTCAACGCTTAGAAATCATGGTACGAGTCACAAATGGTCAGATGGGGAAACAATGGTTTGGGAACACTTTTTGCTAAGTAGCAAGTACAAAGACCTTCAAATAGAAGTGGTAAGGTGTGGCTACCTTGCACACAGACCAACCAGAGTAGGTACATGTCACTGAATATGACCAAAGAATTTCACTATGTGTGGTCAACCTTGACAACTCGTAATACGATTCACAAATGGTCTGAGGGGGAAACGATGGATTTGGAATACTAGTTATTGACTATCAAGTACAAAGACCTTCAATACGTAGTGCGACGGTGTTTCTACCATGCATAATGACCAACCAAAGTAGGCATATGTCACTGAACATAACGAAATGATTTCACTATGTGTGGTCAACGTTGACAACTCATAATACAATTCGAAAATGGTCAGAGGGGGGAACAATGGTTTGGAAATGCTAGTCATTGAATATCAAGTACAAAGACCTTAAAAAAGTAGTGGCACAGTGTGTCTACCATGCACAATGACCAACCAAAGTAGGCATATGTCACAAACCATGACCTAAGAATTTCACTATGTGTGATCAGGGTTGACAGCTCATAATACAAGACAAAAATTTTCAGAAAGGAAAACAATGGTTTGGGAATACTAGTTACTTACTAGCAAGTACAAAGACCTTCAATGAGTAGTGGCACGGTGTGGTTACCATGCACAATGACCAACCAAGTATGCATATGTCACTGACCATGACAGATGAATTTCACTATGTGTGGTCAAAGTTGACAACTCATAGTTTAAGTCACAAATGGTCAGAAGAGGAAAAAACGGATGGATACATTAGTTATCAACTAAACTTTATAAAGATATTCAATAAGTATTGTCACAGTGTAGCTACCATGCACAATGACCAACCAAAGAAGGCATATGTCACTGACCGTGACCAAAGAATTTCACTATGGGTGGTCAACGTTGTCAACTCATAATACAAGTTACAAATGGTAAGAGGGGGAAACAATGGTTTAGGAATACCAGTAATTGCCTAACAAGTACAAATACCTTTAATTAGTATTGGCACGCTGTAGCTACCATGCATAATAAACAACCAAAGTAGGCATATGTCACTGACCATGACCAAAGAATTTCACTTTGTGTGGTCAACGTTGACAACTCATAGGACAAGTCACAAATGGTCAGCGGGGGAAACAATAGTTTGGGAATACTATGTACCAACTATAAAGTACAAAGATATTCAAAAAGTACTGGCAAGGTATGGTTACCATTGACAATGACCAACCGAAGTAGGCATATGTCACTGACCATTACCAAAGAATTTCACTATTCGTGGTCAACATTGACGACTCATAATACGAGTCACAAATGGTCAGAGGGGGAAACGATGGTTTGGGAATACTAGTTATTAAAAAGCAAGTGCAAAGACCTTCAATAAGCAGTGGCATGGTGTGGCTACCATGCACAATGACCAACCAAAGTAGGCATATGTCACTGACCATGACCAAAGAATTTCACTATGGGTGGTCAACGTTGACAACTCATAATACATGTCACAAATATTCAGAGGGGAAAAAAATGATTTGTGAATACTAGTTATTAGCTAGCAAGTACAAAGACCTTTAATAAGTAGTGGCACGGTGTGGCTACCATGCACAATGACCAACCAAAGTAGTCATATGTCACTGACCATGACCAAAGAATTTCACTTTGTGTGGTAAAAGTTGCCAACTCATAATACGAGTCACAAATGGTCAAAGGGGGAAACAATGGTTTGATAATACTGGTAATTGAATGGTAAGTGCAAAGACCTTCAATAAGTAGTGGCACAACGTGGCCACCATGAAAAATGCCCAACCAAAGAAGGCATATGTCCCTGACCATAGCCAACAAATATCACTATGCATGGTCAACGTTAACAACCCATAGTACGGGTCACAAATGGTCAGAGGGAAAACCAATGATTTGGGAATACTAGTTATCAACTAGCATGTAAAAAGATCTTCAATAATTAGTGGCACAGTGTGGCTACCATACACAATGACCAACAAAGAAGGCATATGTCACTGACCATGACCAAAGAATTTCACTATGGGTGGTAAATGGTGACAACTCATAATACGAATCACAAATGGTCAGAGTGGGAAAAAATGGTTTGGGAATACTATTTATCAAATAGCAAGTACAAAGACCGTCAATAAGTAGTGGCACGGTGAGGCTACAATGCACAATGACCAACCAAAGTAGGTAAATGTCACTGACCATGACCAAAGAATTTCACTATGTGTGGTCAACATTGAGAACTCATATTGTGAGTCACAAATGGCCAGAGGGGGAAACAATGGTTTGGGATTGCTAGGTACCTAATAGCAAGTGCAAAGACCTTCAACAAGTAGTGGCAAGGTGTGGCTACCATGCACAATGACCAACCAAAGTAGGCATATGTCACTAACCATGGCCAAAGAATTTCACGATGGGTGGTCAACGTTGACAACACGTAATACAAGTCATAAAAGGTCAGAGGGGAGAACAATTGTTTGGAGTTACTTCTTATCAAATAGCAAGTACAAAAACCTTCAATACGTAGTACCATGGTGTGGCTACCATGCACAATGACCAAGCAAAGTAGACATGTCACTGACCATGACCGAATAATTTCACTATGTGTGGTCAAAGTGGACAAATCATAAAAGGAGTCACAAATGGTCAGAGGGGGAAAAAATTGTTTGGGAATACTAGTTACTAACTAGCCAGTACAAAGACCTTCAATAAGTGGTGGTATGGTGTGGCTATCATGCACAATGACCAACCAAAGTAGGCATATGTCACTGACCATGACCAATGAATTTCACTATGTGTGGTCAACGTTTACAACTCATAATTTCAGTCACAAATGGTCAGAGGGGGAAACAATAGTTGGAGAATACTAGGTACCGACTAGAAAGTACAAAGACCTTTAATAAGTAGTAGCACAGTGTGGCTACCATGCAAAATGACCAACCAAAGTAGGCATATGTCACTGAACATGACCAGAGAATTTCACTGTGTGGTCAACATTGACAACTCATAATTCAAATCACAAATGGTCAGACGAGAAAACAATGGATTTTGAATACTAGTTATTGACTAGCAAGTACAAAGACCTTCAATACGTAGTGGCACGGTATGGCTACCATGCACAATTACCAACCAAAGTAAGCATATGTCACTGACCATGACCAAGTAATTTTACTAATTCAGGAAAATGTAGAAATTTTGTACGGAGTTGTATGGAGCTGTGCGAAGTTGTAGGGAGCTGTATGGAGGTCTATAGAGTTGTAAAATGTTGTACGGAGTTGTACAGAGTTGTGCGGAGTCCTAGCAATTTTTACAGAGCTGTACGGAGTTGTACAAAGTTGTAACTAGGTGTATAGAGATGTACGGATGTGTAGCAATTTGTACGGAGTTGTATGAAGTTGTACGGAGTTGTACAGAGTTATAAGGAGTTGTACGGAGTTGTAGCGAGTTGTAGCAAGTTTTATGATGTTGTACAGAGTTGTACATAGTTGTACAAAGTTGTATGGAGTTGGACAGAGACGTACAGAGTTGGGCACTAGCTATGTCCTAGTTTCGTCCTCGTTGCACCCTAGTTGCACCCTAGTTGTTGTCAGAACAACATGGTCAATAGCACAAGACTGCACAGAATCCGGGTCACATCACTATTTTTCCAGGATACTCCTAACCAAGAATATTGGAAATATTCCCCATGGTCAGGTCAAGCCCAAGCAAGCGAGAAGGAAGCCGGCGGCAACCAGGACTGCTATCAACGGGACGATTGCCGGCGGCCATCAGCTGTTATTCATCCTAATTGGCGCGAGCGGCTCAACGGGAAGACAGCGGTTTGGTCCCCACCCCACGACAAAGCGGGAAGACCGTTACGACACGACCAAGTCTACGGTGCGGAGTTGCAAAGCAACTCCAAGCACAGCAGCGGCAGTGGCAGCAGCACGGCTGCGGCTGCACCAATCCTACAGACCACCATAATCAGAAGCTCCTGGCTAGAACCGTAGGTTAGGAACTATTTAACCTTGATGTACTCGTCTCTGTTCTTTAACCAAAGATTGTTCTATGGTTCTTCCCTCATGCGTTGCCCCCCTTCGGGCTGTGGCACATCTCCTCCTCGTTCCGCTCTTCATTTCCGGTCTGCCAGTGCTGAGCCCGTGTCTCCATACTCTGTGGCCGCACTGCTTTGTCATCCTTTCCTCGAATCCGCTCACATGCGGCCCGCCCTTGGTTGCTGAGGCTTGCCCCGCTGGCAGCTCGCACCTTGACGATGTGGCCATCACTCCTCGCAAGCTGAACTCCATCTTTTATTGTTGCCCTCCGCGTTCGTTTGCTCAAGGCCCGGGCGTTGCCCTGCCTCCAGGCTACCGGCTCATAACTCATCATTGCTGGACTGCCCGTTGGAGTTGGGGCAAGGTAGGAGGGCCTGCCCGCGTCTTGGCACTGTGGCTCGCCTTCTCAGCTCGCCACTCTCTCGGTGCTGTGTCCTCACTGCATTGTTCCAATCATTTGCTTTCCTCTACGCCTACCATCAGCGCCCGGGAATCAGCACTGTGTCCAGTCACATCATCATTGTGTCCTGTTCTCTTAGTGGTCGTCCTCCCGACCGCACCCAAGCATCTCAGCAGCATTTCCTTTATCCTCAGCAGCTTACCAAGGATCCGTACCCTTCATACATTTTACTGACAGTTGTGCCCAACTTGCACCCTACTTGAGCCCTAGTTTCGGCCTACTTACGTCCTAGTTGCGTTGTACTTCCGCCCTAGTTGAACCTCAGTTAGGCACTAGCTGCGTCCTACTTGTGACCTAGATGTACCCTAGTTGTACCCTACTTGCGTCCTACTTACACCCTACTTGTACCCTAGTTGCGTCCTAGTTATGCCCTAGTTGCGGCCTACTTGCACCCTACTTACACCCTAGTTGCACCCTAGTTGTGTCGTAGTTGTGCCCTACTTATGCCATACATACGCCCTACTTGCATCCTACTTACACCTTAGTTACGTTCTAGTTAAGCCTAACTTTCACCCTACTTGTACCTTACTTACGCCCTAGTTGTGCCCAAGTTGCGCCCTAGTTATGCCCTACTTGCATCTTACTTGAACCCTAGTTGTGCTCTAGTTGCACCCAAGTTGTGCCCTAGTTGCGCCCTAGTTGCGCCCTAGTTATGCCCTAGTTACACCCAATTCACGCCCTAGTTGCGCCCTAGTTGTGCCTCAGTTGGGCACTAGCTACGCCCTAGTTACGCCATAGTTGCACCCTAGTTGCGCCCTAGTTGTGCCCTAGTTGCGCCCTACATGCACCCTAGTTGCGCCCTAGTGGTGCCCTAGTTGCACCCTAGTTGCGCCTAACTTGCCCCCTATTTGCATCCTAGTTGTGTCCTACTTACGCCCTACTTGCGCCCTACTTCCGCATTAGTTGCACCCTAGTTGTGCCCCAGTTGCGCCCTACTTGCACCCTACTTGTGCCCTACTTGCGCCCTAGTTGCACCTTCGTTGCATGATACTTGCGCCCTAGTTGCACCTTAGTTGCATGATACTTGCGCCCTACTTGTGCCCTACTTGCGCCCTAGTTACGTCCTAGTTTTTCCCTACTTGCACCCTACATGCACCGTCATTGTGCCCTAGTTGCACCCTAGTTATGCCTTAGTTGCGCCCTAGTTGCACCCTAGTTGCACCCTTCTTGCACCTTAGTTACTCCCTACTTGTACCCTACTTGTACCCTAGTCGCGCCCTAGTTGCATCCTAGTTGCACCCTACATGCATCTTACTTGCGCCCTAGATGCGTCCTTGCTACAACCTAGGTGTACCCTAGTTGCGTCCTAGTTGTGCCCTACTTACGCCCTAGTTGCACCCTTGCTGCGCCCTAGTTGCACCTCAGTTGGATACTAGCTATGTCCTAGTTGCACCCTTGTTGCGTCCTAGTTGTGCCCTACTTGCGCCCTAGTTGCGCCCTAGTTGCGGCCTAGTTGTGCCTCATTTGGGTATTACCTACGACCTAGTTGCGCCCTAGTTTGGCCCTAGTTGCGTCCTAGTTGCACCCTATTTGCGCCCTACTTGCGCCATAGTTGCGCCCTAGTTGCGCCCTAGTTACACCCCAATTGCGCCTCAGTTGGACACTAGCTACGCCCTATTTGCACCCTAGTTGTGCCCTAGTTGCACCCTATTTGCGCCCTACTTGCGCCATAGTTGCGCCCTAGTTGCGCCCTAGTTACACCCCAATTGCGCCTCAGTTGGACACTAGCTACGCCCTATTTGCACCCTAGTTGTGCCCTAGTTGTGCCCTAGTTACGCCCTAGTTGTGTCCTACTTGCGCCCTACTTGCACCCTAGTTGTGCCCTAGTTGCACCCTAGTTGTGCCCTACTTGCGTCCTACTTGTGCCCTAGTTACGCCCTAGTTGTGTCCTACTTGCGCCCTACTTGCACCCTAGTTGTGCCCTAGTTGCACCCTAGTTGTGCCCTACTTGCGTCCTACTTGTGCCCTACTTGCATCCTAGTTGCGTCCTAGTTGCACCCTATTTGCATCCTTCTTGCGCCCTACTTGTACCATACTTGCGCCGTAGTTGTGCCCTAGTTGCGTCCTAGTTGCATCCTACTTGCACCCTACTTGCACCCTAGTTGCACCCTATTTGCGCCCTAGCTGCGCCCTACTTGTGACCTAGTTGCACCCTATTTGTGCCCTAGTTGCACCCTAGTTGTGCCCTACTTGCACCCTACTTGCGCCCTACTTGCATCCTACTTGCGTCCTAGTTGTGTCCTACTTGTGCCCTAGTTACACCCTGCTTGGACCCTAGTTGCACCATTATTGTGCCTCACTTGGGTACTAGTTAAATCCTAGTTTCACCCTAGTTAAGCCATAGTTGCGCCCTAGTTGTGTCCTACTTGCGCCCTACTGGCACCCTAGCTACGCCCTACTTGTGCCCTAGTTGCACCCCACTTGCACCCTAGTTACGTTCTAGTTGAACCTCAGTTGGACACTAGCTACGTCCTAGTTGTGCCCTAGTTGCATCCTAGTTGTACCCTAGTTGCGTCCTGCTTGCGTCCTATTTGCGCCCTAGTTACACCCTAGTTGCACCCTAGTTGTGACCTACTTGTGCCCTACTTGCATCCTAGTTACATCCTAGTTGTGCCCTAGTTGCACCCTACTTGCACCATACTTACGTCTTACGTGTGCCCTACTTGCGCCCTACTTGCGTCTTTGTTGTACCCTACTTCTGCCCTATTTGTGCCCTAGTTGCACCCTGGTTGCGCCCTACATGCGTCCTAGTTACGTCCTACTTGCGCCCTAGTTGCACCCTAGTACCTCCTTAGTTGGACACTACCTACGCCCTAGTTTCTTCCTAGTTGTGCCCTAGTTCTGTCCTAGTTGTGCCCTATTTACGCCCTACTTGCACCCTAGTTGTGACCTACTTGCGCCCTAGTTGTGCTGTAATGAGGTGCCCCTATTCTTCTGGCATACTCGGGGCCTCGACCGAGTTTCTGGGGGCATCTGGGCCATTTTCCGTTTTTCGGAAATGTGGCTCGCGGTCGAGCTCACCTCCGCTCGACCGCGACTGCGCGGATGCGGGGATGCACGGACGCGAGGAGGAGCGAGCGAGCGAATGGAGCACGGCGTGCTCCACACGCCAGGGGCGTGTTTCGCTCGTCGCTTCGCNGCAGCGTTCCGATCACGCCACGCGAGGGTGGCTTTCACCCTCTCGGCGAGTAGCGTAACGGCGACGCTACCCGCCGAGGGGTTGTTTCGACGGACGGCCCCGGCAACTGCGGCGGTCAACGGCGGCAGTAAAACCGGTGACTGCGACCGTGCGACGGTCGCAGTTCTCCGGTGGCGTGCGCAACACGGTGACCGCATCCACCACCGAGAGGCATACGGGAGCAACGAGGCGGCTCGCCGAGAGACAAGATCGACCGTCGATCTCGACGATCGACGGCCGGGGACTTCTCGCACTAAGCATTAGGTGCAAGTAGAGCACCAAGTTCAGGTGCAAGCAGAGCACCGAGTTCAGGTGCAAGTAGCTTGGCGTAGCAAGCTAGGAAAGCAGTAGGCTGAGGCCTGGACTAGCCAGCCGGACAGTATAAATACCCTGTACTCAGTTCAATCTGATTAACCTGTATTTTCCAGCTCTGGCTTCCAGAAATCTCCAAGTCTATCTTTCCGCTGCGACTATGCTCTCCACACACCAAGGCTAAATCTTCAGAGAGCACCCACTCTCACATCTGGTATCAGAGCCAGAGCCACACGTTGGGCGGAAGCGCTGCCGGAGCTCGCGAAACTTCAAGGAGCGAAGGCACGGACTACGGCGGACAACGTCGAGGCTGATCGAGAGGGAGATTGCTGGACCAGACTTCGAAGCCAACGCACGAGCCAACCTCTGGAAAAATTTCTATATTTCCAGAGCGTTCACACGGCCTACCGTGCGCGCGCGGGAGACGACGGGTGACTCCCACGCACTTCGAAGACCTCAGATTTTCGTCCCGGACTGCCGAATTGCTGCCGAAATTTTTTCGATTGCTGCCGAAACGCTGCCAAGTGTTTTCAAAGGATCTCCAGTGGCTAAAATTTATCTAGAGCCATGGAACAGGCCCTGCAGCAGATTGTAGAGCAGCTGGGAGCCCTCAAGCTGGAGAATGAGCGGCTCAATCGGCAGATGGCTGATCTGCGGGACGGGACTGGCGCTGGACAGGTTGGGGCGGCCCGGTCAAGGAGTCCTCCAAGACCAAAGCCAAAGGCTCCGGAAGCGTTCAATCCCTCTGTCAAGGGAGCGAGCGTTTGGACCTGGTTGTTCGCGATGAACAGCTACTTTGGGGCTCTGGGTCACCCTCCAGAGGACGATGCTGTGCGTGTGTCATTCGCGGTGACACTGCTACGCGGAGCAGCATTTTAGTGGTGGAGGCAGCTGAATATGCTGGCTACTCGAGGTGGAGGAGGGAACGCAGCTGTGCAACATGCCGTGTTGTGGCAGCCAGGCGCGGTGCAAGCCGAAGCTCACGTGCCGACGACATGGGAGCAGTTCGAGCAAGCCATCAGAGATCGATTTGATCTCGTGAACGCCTCCATGGTTGCGCGCAACAAGTTGAAGCAGCTGAAGCAGATCGGCTCGGTGCAGGAGTATACACGCCGTTTCTTGGCGTTGTGCTCGGAGATCGACGACATGAGCGAGCCGGAGATGGCAGACAAGTACCATGACGTTTTGAAGGCAGAAATTCAGCGCACGCTGGCACTCAGTGGAATCACGGAGTTCCATGCGATGGTAGCCACTGCTGAGCGCGTTGACGCGCTACGCTACCATCGAGGGGGTTTCCGTGAGAAGCAAGAGAATTTTCAGCGTCGAGCACAGCACCAACAAGCTGACCCCATGGAAATCGACGCAGTGCAAGGAGGCCAGCAGCAGAGCAAACCGCGTGGTGGGAACTGCTGGATTTGCGGAAAGCCTGGGCACCACAAGAAGGAATGCAAGAAGAAGCAGCAGGGAAACGGCAACCAGCAGTGAGTGGCGGGCGGTCATCTGCTGGGAAAGCTTCATCCGCATCAGCGAACACCAGCCCTGAAAGTCCTTCGACAACTAGGGAGCTGCCAAGTGTATTGTTGCGGAGCGAAGGAAGCGGGAGCGTTCCGGGGATCCTCCTGAAAGCCGAAATTATATCGGCTGGTTCTGCGGACGGCGAGGGGCGCCATACTCGCCGGCAGATTAAAGCATTGCTCGATTGCGGCGCGTCACACTCATTCTTTAGCGATGAGCTTGCAAAGAGGTTGGGGCTTGCACGGCTACCCGGGAAGCCAACTACGGCCAAGTTGGTGTAAGGGGAGCTGGAGTGCGGACCGCCTCTGAAAGCCTCTAAGGATCTGTCTGGGCAAGCTGTCGTGCGATGTGAACTTTCGCACGTGCCCGATGGACACCTACGACGCCATTTTGGGGCGTGACTGGCTGCACCGGTGGAATCCTGCTGTGAATTGGGTGCGCAGCCAGGTGAAAGTGAAGAAATGCGGAGAGCAAATTATTTTGCCGTTGTGGGCAGAGGAGAAGGACTCCAAGGCAGGCAAGGTGCCGCAGTTGAGTTATGTGCAGCTGAAGCGCTGTCAACGCAAGGGGGATCAAGTGTACCTTGTGTGGATGCGGCCAAAGATAGCAGCTGAAGAGGTCGAAGTGTTGGCAGCAGAGACAAAGCAACCGGAGGGGGAGCAGGAGAAAGCACCTATAGCAGAGCTGTCGGAAGGCGTCAAGGGAGGAGAAGCTCGGAGTGGCAGAGTTTGCCTACAACTCAGCGGTGTCAGCATCAACAGGAAAGTCACCGTTTGAGGTGGTCTATGGCCACCAGCCACTGAGCCCAGCCGCCCTTGCTACGGCAACATCTCTTCCGGCTGTGCAGCAGATTGCTGGAGGGTTTGCCACCACTTGGGACGTGGTGCAGCAACAGCTGCTGAAGGCACAAAAGCAACAGAAGCGGCAGGCTGATAAGCATCGCTCTACGGAGGAGTTCCAAGTGGGAGATCAGGTGATGCTGAACTCTGCTAATCTACAGCTGATGGGAGTTGGGAGTCCAAAACTGAAACCACGATGGGTGGGTCCGTTCCGCATTCTGGAGAAGCGGTCGGCCGTCTCATACAAGCTGGAGCTGCCAGCTCACTACACCATCCATCCGGTGTTCCACATCTCCCTGCTTCGTGCCTATCGCGACCCCAACACCTTCTTCCAGGGTCGCGGGACAGCTCCACCTCCTACTGTCCGGGTCGAAGGACGCGAGGAGTTTGAGGTGGAGAAGATTCTGGCGGACCGCCAGAGGGGACGACGGCGTGAGTTCCTGGTGCAGTGGAAGGGGTACCCGGCTGAGCACAACTCTTGGGAGCCAGAGATCAACTTCCATGTTGGGGATACCAACACTGTTCTCCAGGAGTACCTCAGGCGCGCCGGGACGTCGCGCCTCCGACGGGGGGGGGTGAATGTAATGAGGTGCCCCTATTTTTCTGGCATACTCGGGGCCTCGACCGAGTTTCTGGGGGCATCTGGGCCATTTTCCGTTTTTCGGAAATGTGGCTCGTGGTCGAGCTCACCTCCGCTCGACCGCGACTGCGTGGATGCGGGGATGCACGGACGCGAGGAGGAGCGAGCGAGCGAATGGAGCACGGCGTGCTCCACACGCCAGGGGCGTGTTTCGCTCGTCGCTTCGCAGCAGCGTTCCGATCACGCCACGCGAGGGTGGCTTTCAACCTCTCGGCGAGTAGCGTAACGGCGACGCTACCCGTCGAGGGGTTGTTTCGACGGCCGGTCCCGGCAACTGCGGCCGTCAACGGCGGCAGTAAAACCGGTGACTGCGACCGTGCGACGGTCACAGTTCTCCGGTGGCGTGCGCAACACGGTGACCGCATCCACCGCCGAGAGGCATACGGGAGCAACGAGGCGGCTCACCGAGAGACAAGATCGACCGTCGATCTCGACGATCGACGGCCGGGGACTTCTCGCACTAAGCATTAGGTGCAAGTAGAGCACCAAGTTCAGGTGCAAGCAGAGCACCGAGTTCAGGTGCAAGTAGCTTGGCGTAGCAAGCTAGGAAAACAGTAGGCTGAGGCCTGGGCTAGCCAGCCGGACAGTATAAATACCCTGTACTCAGTTCAATCTGATTAACCTGTCTTTTCCAGCTCTGGCTTCCAGAAATCTCCAAGTCTATCTTTCCGCTGCGACTATGCTCTCAACACACCAAGGCTAAATCTTCAGAGAGCACCCACTCTCACATGTGCTGTATTTGCACCCTAGTTTTGTCCTAGATGTGCCCTAGTTACTCCCTAGTTGCGCCTCAGTCGGGCACTAGCTACATCCAAGTTACATCTTTATTGCACCCTAGTTGCGTGCTAGTTGCACCCTACTTGCGCCTTACTTGAATCCTAGTTGCACCCTACTTGCGCCCTAGTTGCACCCTAGTTGCGCCCTACTTGCACCCTAATTGCACCTCATTTTGACACTAGCTACGCCCTAGTTGTGTCCTAGTTGCACCCTAGTTACACCCTAGTTGCGTGCTAGTTGGGCCCTAGTTGCACCCTAGTTTCGCCCTGGTTGCGCCCTAGTTGCGCCCTAGTTGTACCCTAGTTGCACCCTAGTTGTACCCTACTTGTGTCCAAGTTACACCCTAGTT
>SZWC01028894.1:0-16878 GCA_023375785.1 Penium margaritaceum
CGGGCTGCTGCTCGCTGCTCGCTCGCTGCGAGCAGCGGGCAGCAGCAGCCGCGGCTGGCAGCTGCTGCTAGCTGCTGCTGCTGCTGCTGCAGCTGGCGGCTGCTACGGCTCGCTGCAGCAGCTGCTGTAGCCCGCTACTGCTGCTGCACGCTGCTGCGGGCTCCGGCTGCTGCCTGCTGCTGCTGCGTGCTGCTGCTGCTGCTGCACGCTGCTGCTGCTGCTGCTGCGAGCTGCTGCTGCTGCGGGCTGCTGCTGCTGCTGCTGCGAGCTGCTGCTGCTGCACGCTGCTGCTGCGGGCTGCTGCTGCTGCTGCGAGCTGCTGCTGCTGCGTGCTGCTGCGAGCTGCTGCTTCTGCCTACTACTGCTGGTGGTGCCAGTCACTGCACCTGGGTGGCGTCGCCGCGTGCGTCGTCGCCCACAGTTGTCAGACGCCGCCTGCCGCTCACCTCCTCGCGTCACGCGTGGGGGTCAGTGCTGCCGAAAAAATTTCGGCAGCATTTCCCCTGGCCCAGTGGCCGTGGGAAAAATTCTGACGCCGCCACCAGGAGGGTCAATGCTGCCGGAAAAAATCCGGCAGCATTTCCCCTGCACTGGCGCGTATGGGGGTCCGCCGGCGTTGTCTGGCACCTGTTCGCCAGTCTTCTGCTGCTGCTGCTACGCTCTGGCTCTGATACCAAAAAGGAAACTATGCAGCGTGTTGGGGCAGCAGCGTTGTNCGCCAGAGTTAGCGCCAGAAAGCAGCTGAAAACTGACAATGACTGATTAGGAATGAAGAATGAACAACAATGGGAGACCCCTCCAAGTTCTAGGCCCCCCCCAGCTCTGTAGAGCTTGTTACTCAGTTCAACAGCCAATCAGAAAATAGCTCAGTTCAGGCTGACAGGTTTTCTCGGCGAGGCCTGCCAGAGCCGACAGCCCAAAACCCGGGCGTCGTCCGTTTTGCCTGAAAACTGGACCATACCATAATACCGCCGCTGCGAACGCAGCCGTGCGGTCAGAATCTGCTAGAAAAATAGTGGCGAGGAGTTATGGCAGCCTAAACCCAGATAATGCCCTCAACGGTTTATGCTGCCAAACAGGGCCATGCAACATGCAACTGGGACCCTAGGCAGTGCATGACGATGCAGACGCAATGGGATGCGCTGGACGCATGCAAGCAGCAAATGCGGTGTCAATGACCGCCGGCAGCACGACCGCCGAGGAGGCCTGCCGATGGAGCTGAGCGCGTCGCCTGCGAGAGGAGGCTCCAGCGAACTGCGAGAAGACCTCAGCGTGCGTCGGCTCCACCGGACGACACTCCATCAGCGTCGAGTCTCGCCGTCAGTCATCTGCACGCCGATGTACACAAGCCGGGAGGACACAACAGAGCACAATGAGAGATGCGCAAAAACCAACAATGATTTCTGGGGAAATTTGTGCGTAAGTTTGAGGGTAAGCCGAGACTCACCATGCTTTAAAAGATGCGCAAAATTTAAACTGAAAACCCCTTCTGTTTTGAAGGGAATGAATTTTATTTAGGTTTGGTGCTGCATATGGAGTTTACAACGTGGAAAACATTGGGTTTGTCTCATTTTTTGCCTTGGTCATCGTCGCATGTTGCGATCGAGCATGGAAACGGATTTGGGGTTTGCATGAGTTTTGTGCCAGTGCTGGACAGACAGGAGTCACCCTTTGCGCTTAATGGGTATGTGAGCTACATCACCTTTACGAAAGCACCCCATGATATTACCTTGTAAAAGTCACTAACAATATCTTCCACTTTGCATGCCAATAAAAATTGATGAAGATTATGTGGAAAGGATTTTATTAAATGAAAAAGTGCAAGGGGAGGTAATGTAGGCGTCTTTTTATAATTTTAAAATGAATGACACAAATGAATGATTTAATTGAGAATTATTTTGAATTTTTTTAGTTTAAATTTGTATGAAGAGGATATTTAATTCAATTTTCACTTTATAAATGATAGAACGTTTTTTCCTTGAGGCGCAAACCTCTAAGGATGGAAACCGTATTGCTAAGTCCTTTCTTTTTTGGCCCATGATTAGGTGGATTAGTGAAAAAGACGGATCTCGATTTCATGGAGTGTGCTTTACACGTTCTCACGTCGCTTGGGGGCTACCTTGGCCTTGCTGGGCTTGCTAACAGCTTGGACCCATGTATTGACAAGACTCATGAAGGGATACGGTGTGCAGTCCATGAAAGTTCAAAATAATTTGAGGTGGAAAGCAGGGTCAGCACTATGGACCGTTCACGGAGTCGCCTGTCCAAGCGGGCTGAGTAGCTGGAGAATGCTTACTTTGGTCGTTCTACAGTTCCTCGAACTTCCCTGTGTGCGTGGAGCACGACAGCCTGAGGCAAGGGAATGGCCGCGTGGCCAGAATGTGTCGTAGAAATGAGTCATCACCATTTAAAATTGTGTCGCATTCGGTCTGAGTTTGATTTTCATACCTTATGTACTGCTTTTCAACCTGACTATAAATCGAAAACATCTGTGGCGCAATGAGAAAGCAATTTGACGTATATGGGAGAGGGACCGGCCAGGAGTTGCATGGTTGCTGTCGGTCGATCCCGAAAGAAGCGTTCAAACGGCATACAGCCCGCCCGACGTTTGAACCTTCCATGCGACTTGTCCCTTGGCCGTCCGCTGAAAGAGGGCGCATGTGGACGAGGCAGACCCAGCTACGTTCTCTTTTGACATTGAAAAGTTCCGTTTCGTGAATTCACGAGCTACACATGACATATGAAGAAAGCCACCAAATAAAGGGTCCATTTTTGGTTAGCTATTAGCTACGGGTTCTAAATTTGATTGTGTTAGTTGATTCAACTATTCGTAACAAAGGAAATCAAACAAAAGAGGACAATATATCATCTTCAGCAAATTACATCAGCATATTGATATTGTAAATCGTTTTCTAAATGTAGCAAAGATTTCAAAATGAATAAAAAAGACCTATTATAGAACAATGTGAAAATATACAAGTAATGTTCACAAAACTACTAATTGTAAGAATCCGTACGTAAAATGGAAAGCTATGCTTTCATGAAGAGAATGATTAATAACAAATAAATTCATGAAATTCTAAACCCTATCACATTTGATTACTAACTTTCCTATTCCAAGAATCATATCATACATAATCACATGGTTAATTTATGTTGATTAAAAAAAAGATGAAGAACATTTGAAAAAAGAAAGAACATCACAATTTCAATATAAAAAAATTGGAATAACTTACAATAATTTCCATCATACATAACCTATCAATACTGAAGGCATCAACAACTAATTTCGAGTTTGAAGGAATGAAGTTTTACACAAAAGCTTAGATTTGAGGTACTTTAATTCATGGTAAAAATAAAGATGCAACGATTTGTAAAAATTAAAAGTTCACATAATTGGTTATTTATGAGTAAACTTTTCCCATCTTGATTTTTTTTTTGTAAAATTATGTTCTCAATAAATCATTGTGCAAGTATTTTGTTAATAGTGTAGCGAGGGGGTTATTTAATGAAAACGTAACTTATGAAAACTTATTGACAAAAAGGAATATTTCCATATTTTTTTACATTGTTCAATGCTCGTTAAATAATTAATACCTCTAAAAGTTTTAAGCATATGTAGCAAGTAGTCTTAGAGATGTAATTTGTCAAGCCAATAAGTAGAAAATATGGTTTACATAAAAAACTTCTTCAAGGATGTAATTATCTATGAAATTTATTACATGATTGTAATTTTATGAATGATTCAAAGTCTTTAACTATAATGTTTCTTTTTTATACCCGCAATCACAAACCTCGCGTCCTATAGTAAATATGAAAGATGATTTCTCCCTTTAATGTTTTGTTTAAAGTGAAATACATTAACCATGTATTTCAGTATGATATCGTGTATTGCATACAAAATTAGTATTCAGGTAATACAAGGTTAAGGTTTCCATGAATGTATCAATTACCAATTTGTTTTGTATCCACAAAGCATACTTGTTTATTGTGCGTATGGATTCTTACACAAAACAGTAAAGTGAATCTATTGTGCAGGTATTTTAGCCTTTATTTTTTTCATTATAGACAAAATTAGTTTTATTTTTATAAAAATTTAAGAAATCACTAATTTCATTGAATGAAATAAATAAAATGTATTTTATTGATTTAGTTGATTTTACATCTGAGGAACAATGCAAAGAAGGCCCAAAAAGTTCCTTGTTATGAAGACAGAAATTATAAACTAAAAATTATAAACATTCATTAAATTTAGGTTTTCCTATAAACTCTTTCCGTAATATACCATGGATCTAGGATTCTAAAAAAAAAATCTTTTGTTTTCTTATAATTTTTTTTTTCACATTTGTGTATGCTAATGAAAGATCCAAATTCCACAAGGCGGAAAAGTGTTATGCCCTCCATCATTATTAAAAGAATAAGTCGATTTCATGATTACTATGGAATCGAGATTGATGACAAAAATCATTCTTGGTTTGGAAGTTTATTTTTCAGTTAGATTATCAAGAGAAAGCCCATATTGAGTGAAACACTTCATTAATGAAAACCAAACTATATTTTTTAAGAAAAATGAGACTACCTTGAAAACGAGATGTCTTATCAAATTTAAAAGTCATGAATAACAAAACTACATGCCCGTGCTATTTAAAAGAATACTTTACACATACATGTCCATACACTGTTCAAGAAATTAAGTGATTAAGAACTTGACTGTTACACTTGAGATGCACAAAAATTCATAAACTTTTTAAAATATTTGTTTGCGTTAATTGTTTCAGTGTAAAATATCATTAATTGTTATAATTATATCAAAAAATCACCACAATATATAACTTCAAGAGATAGTGCAAAATAATGTAATACCACTAGGGTTGAAGGGAAACAATAGTTGAAGATGAAATGTTGCATAGTAAGTATTATATGAGAAATATATCTGTGTCTGAATACAAAGTAATTTGATAAACGTTTTATTTACAATAGAAGTTGGATGTGTCGGAGTGAGGGATAACTATGCCGATTTACTGCTTCAACATGGCATGGAAGGCACTCCAATCGGAGGCTCTAAGAGGATTTTACGGATTTTTCCGTGAATCTATCGAGTGTGGCTCGGTTGAGAATCTTGACAGAGAACTTCAAGATTTTCTTTGGAGAGCAGCCTTAAAGGGTGTGAAAGGTGCTTTTTGGATAAGCATGTGCATGCAGAGCGCATGCTTTTGGTAACAAAGACCCGCATAGTGCTCCACAAGACCTTAGGTCAAGAGGGATTTCTAATGGCACGGTAGACAACATGCACCCTCAAAATGAGTCTTCCACTACATGAGCAGCCTCATGCATGGAGCGAAGGCCCTTTCTACAAACATGGGCCAATCCGGTGGAAGCTTCAGGAGGATCCACGTTGACGGATCTGATGCAACAACATGGCGAGATCAACAGTCCTCAAAGGAAGGCCTAAAGGACAAGAAACCTCCTCGGAAGCTGCACTTGAACACCTGACGAAGCTTCCTCAAGGAAGAGGCTTCTCCCTAAACTTGCTCACGTGCCATGAACAAACGTTTGTAGTACAGGAAGATTCTGGTGAAGGAAGATTCCCTATTCCAAAAAAGGAGAGGGCAATGACCTGAAGTACATGTAGGAAGCTTCTCCTCCACATGGTCAACATGCCCAGATCTCAAGTTTAAAAGGGGGAGCTCCTCTCAGTTTTGATGTATTTTTGCGGCTATAATCTTCCAACTATAATCTCTCACCTCGCTTGAGACTCTGAATCTTGAGCCCTAGACCGAGACGATGTTGGAGATCCCTCTAAGACCCTCATAAGCTTGGCACTTGCATACCAACTTGGGTGAAGGATGTTACTTGAGATCCCTCTACGATCCGTATAAATGTGACAAGGCATGCTAGCTTGGGGGGAGGTTTCCCTGACGTTCTGAAGGCCTTCCGTTGGTGCGCCGATTGCTGCGCTGAGACCCTTGTGTCGATAGCCACGATGGCCTACCTAGGTGTTGCGCCCCAATTTTAGGCCATGAGTTACGTCAGATCATAGTGCTGAGCCGCGCACTTCTGTTGTTCCTTGTACATTCCTTGTACCATACTTGTATCATGAACCAAGATGTTCATTCACTGTTTTGGTTTTGTTAAGATTTGTACAAGGCACGCTAACTGGACACACAAAGATCTTGTGGGAATAAGGGACCTCCTTATTCCATTAGAGCACGCGGTGGCTTTGCCTTTGCAAGATAAAAAAAATCAACAAAAAGAACTCTAACTTCTGTATATTATGGGAGGAACATGATGCAAGTCAGATTTCTTTTTCGAAGTAATTATTTATTCAGATATATGATACAAAGAAAGGGGGACTGCGTTCATTCCCATTTTCTAAACCCCTAATTGAAGGGGTCCGTGTTTTGATTGTATCATGAAATTTGTTGGATGGTTGGTTAAATTTAGTGTTCCTTCCAGGTTCCTCTCTCAACCTCTGCACTCTTGCTCATTTGATTGTATGGTGGTAGACAGGCTAAGTGTTTTGACTATTTTTCCATATACCTAACAAGGTATTGTGCCTTATTTAAGGTATGTCATGTCAAGGTTGTTTTTAAGGTATTTTAAGGCGATTGCACAGATATATTCATTTTTTTCTTGTAATAAAATTAGACTTTCTACATAGTGATTGTAGTTCTCCTTGAAACAGTTGAGATCTTTTTGTTAGTCTACCTTAGATTATTGTGTTTGTGAAAAAAAACATTATGAATACAAGTGTGGTATACATGAAATTGTATTCATATTCATTAATTTTTTAGTTCTTAGAAGTTTTATTTGTTAGAGTGAGCGATAACTACACTGATCTACTACTTTAGTATGGCGTAGTCAAAACTCCAATCGGAGACTCCGAGAAGAATTCACAGGTTATTTCGTGATTTTACTGGGTGCGACACGACAGAGAATTTCTTCCTTGAAAGGCCCAAACTTTCTCTAGTAAAAAGTCCCTTTAAGGGAGTGAGAAGAGACTTGTAGAGAAGCATGCGCATAAGGATAGCACATGCCTCATGGAGTAGTGGCCTGTGCAATGCTGCACAGGCTTCATGGTCAGGTGGGACCACCCCTGACTCTGTTGGACGCATGGAGCATTATGATGGCGACAAGTGGGGACCGCCCTCCACCAACAGCCCGGAGGCATGACTCAGCGTGTCTCTCTCATCACCATGTGGATAACCTACGTGGGAAGCTCTGGTGCAAGCTTCATAGTGACAGTAATGTACGGACCACATGTGATCATATGGTAGCATCAACGGAGCAGCAGCAAAGCCTCTATTAGAAGCAGCTTATGGAGAAGCTGCTCCGTGCAACCTAGTGGAGTTTCCTTCGGAAGGAAGCTTCCCTATGGCTCAAGTTCAAGCCAACGGATAACCAAGGTCGAGAGGAAGATTCTGTACGGAGGTAGTTTCCTCAAGCCATGATTCCACACATCAACGTGTGGAATCACATTCACGTTCACGTTCATCTCAAAGGACAGTTGACTTGCAAGCACTGCGACTACGGTGATCAACGACTCTCACTAATCCGTGACAAGCCATAGGATCAAAGGATCACGGACATGGTAATTTCTGACACTTACAAAGCCACGTGGTCAGTTGTGGTGCAAGAACCACGGTATCGGTGAGACTTCACCGTGTAAGAAAGGAAGCTTCTCCGACCACCAACAAGGCAGTCAACTTGTTAGGGCCGCAAATATAAAAGGCGGCAACCCTAGCACACTCTAATGTCTTCAGTTGTTAATCTTCAGTTGTTAATCTTCATTGTTTGATCTTTAGTAGCTAGTCTTCAATGGCTACACCATGTCAAGTGCAAGTCTCCACGCCTTAGCACTAGAGAACCTCTCACTAAGATGCTGCTGGAGATCCCTAGAAGGCCCTTGTAAGCCCGGCTCTGCTTGCCAGCCCAGATGGAGAACACCATTGGAGATCCCTCCAAGGCCCCTATAAGCGTGGCTCTTCCTGCCATCTTGGGTGGAGGTTCATATTGGAGATCCCTCCAAGACCCCTATAAGCTTGGCTTTGCCTGCCAGCCTGGGAGGAGGACAACATGTTTGCAGGTGGCTAGTCTACCACAACTCGGTGGCCATGCCAAGACTAGCCTGAATCCTATGACGACCTATTAAGCCTAGCAAGTGCTCCCAGCCTACCGAGGAGGTGGCCTTGACGTCCTGAAGGCCTTCCATCACTAGAGATGATGGTTGTGCCGAGACCCTTGCGTGGACGGCCTTAACGACCTAGCAAGGCGTTGTGCCCTAGTTTGGGGCCAAGAGATATGTCAGAGCATGGAGCTAGGATCTGTTTAGCTGTTGTTTGTTGGAATGATCTTGTACTTGTACTTTGTACTTTTAATTAGATTCTATTCCACATTTTGACTTCCACTGAGTTTGCTAGACACACAAAAAGATCTCGGAGCAGCAAGGATCCCCTTGTTGTACTGGATGCTCTATGGTGAGGCGCTGGCCGTTCCCGCGTGTACCCCCACCATTGCAAAACCTAACATTATTTAATCTTGAAATTATCATTTTGTGAAAATTTTACATGGTATGATGATAGATTATCTTAAGAGGAAACACATATGAAAAATGAGAATATTCTGTTTAAATTTGGTTCTTTATGATAGCCCATATTCGGTTTTTAGTTGTATTTTTAATGCCATTTAGAGAAAGAAAGATATTTGTTTTGACATTATTTTTTAAAATATTTTATGATGGTCATCAGATGTACGTTTTTAAAAGGACCACTTTGATCAGCAACAAAGGTCTATGCGAAACGTTTTGAATATTTCATTATCTTATTTGACATGCCAAAGATATGGTTTTCGCTATTGTTAAAGTTGTAAGTTATCTTGATTTTTAATAATACGGATTAGAAACTAGAAGTTGAGGATTCCTTATGATATCTCCTTGTATTGTTCTTTTGTAATGTCCAATCTTTCATCACAGTATCAACTTTCATGCATTTTCCTTGTAAGGTATGTATAATTTCTATATTCATGAAGATTGTTTGCCCACCTCCTCTCATAGCCTACTTGTGTGTGGTTTTTAAATTAAAGAATTGGTTGCTTTTCAAGGGTAATTAAGTAATAACCGTCCTAAGAATGAATTCAAATGTGGCCTTTTAATGTGTGGGCTGCGCATCCATTTTCACCTCGTTTTCACATGGTCAACGTCTGTAACGGGCTGATTCTCCAGCTCCTCCTCTAAAGTCGTCGTCCGAGTTCGTAGAATGGCATTCTCAATCTGCGTCAAGGGTTTACCCCCTTCGCAAAACTGAGGGGCAATCTTCATCAATGACCCAGAGCAGGGAGACTCAAATATTTTGAGTGACCTGAGGCCCATTTCCGTTTTTAACCAAACCCCTGGTTTTGCGACCCAAACCGGGGGTTTTTACCTTGAACTCGTGTGTTCGCACGAGTTATTTCATTTGTTTTATATCAAAGTTCATCGTAACTTTGATTCATATTTTGTCTTTCTGGCGCGAAATCGTCGCGTGCGAGGCACGCTGGCGATTTCGCGCCAACGTATTTCACCTCTCCCTCGCTCCCCCTATCCCTCATCTTCTCTTACTTGTTTGCAAGGAGGGCGAGGGAGGGCAAGGGCAAGAAGCCACGAGGCCTCGCCCTCAAGGCCCTCGTGGCCTCTCAGCCACCGATCGGGCTCAGGCCGCGATCGACGGCTGGTGGCTGGCCGGCTGTCCAGCCGGCCGGCAACGAGTTGGCCGGCGGCCAACGAAGTCCTAACCGCCGGCCAGCCATCGCTGACGCGAGGGGTGGTGCACAACCACCCGTCACTTCAGCGAGGTGGGAGGGCCGAACCGGCCCTCCCGCTACATTCTTCCCCACTTATTATGATCCGTCCCGGTTCATGAACAACAAGTAGGATCATAAGTTAGTGAGTCATCAACATTGTGAAAGAAAATTAATAATTTCAATCACCAGCTAAACATGAACACATGCATGGTACTTATAGGTCAGCATGGCTAGCGGCCTCCCCCTTTAGGTTAGAGTGTCCACGCGACAACCATGTTGGGCGTACCCAACCTTCTATGGACGCTGTCCATGAATGCTACCCTGTGGAAATGTTGTTCACTTTTCTGCGGTACCTCCTGCCACACGTCGATCTGTGCGAGCTACAAGCTCACACCAGTACTCGTTGACCACCCTTGTGGGCAACCGCGATTCGGGCTCCCATGAATTATGTGCAAGTCCAAAACCGGCCCAATGAACGAGGTACTCCCTGACAACGCGCAACGGAAGAGTACGCTCTCGATGCTGGAGTAGGCGAAGGACCTCATATTGGCCGTCGGCAGCCAGGACTACTGGCGGTGGCTGAACGGTTCCTATTGTCGTGTATGGAGCCAGCAGGCTCACATAAGAAACGTCATGTATCTTCATAATCAGCAGAAGTAGCAATCGGTATGCCACTGGCCCGATGCGTGCCACAATGGGAAACGACCTTATCCAATTTGGTAGAAGTTTTCTTGCCCCTGGCGACTTCAACCGAAGGTTTTTACTGCTAAGCAACACTTTGTCACCGATGTCAAACGAGACCTCCCGGTGACCTTTGTCGGCATATGCCTTTTGTCGCTGCCGAGCTTCTTGAAGGTGTCCCTTCGCCTCCAGTAACAAAGAGTCGATGCGCTCGGCAAAGGCTTGAGCGGAAGGAACCTTCCCTCCTATACTCCCAATCTTCACCAATAAAGAGGGTACCACTGGATTCCGACCACTATTCAACACGAACATTATGAACTGTGTGGACTCTTTCACCGAGTTGTTCACCGCAAACTCTGCCGGTGCTAGGAATTCATCCCAATCATGCATGGGAGGGTCAACGTACATGCGGAGCATCTGCTCCAGAGTGCGATTCATGCGCTCTGTTTGTCCATCCGTTTGAGGGTGAAACGCTGTCGACATTTGCGACTCGCTGCCGAAGTACTCGTGCATCGTTTGCCAGAACGTATTAGAAAATTTTCGATCTCGATCGGAGATAATGCGCAACGGCAAGCCGTGGTACTTTACGACACCCTCAAAGAAGAGACGAGCGGTCTCCTCTACATTCATGTCAGTGGTTGTAGGAATGAAGTGTGTCATCTTTGTCAAAAGATCCACAACCACTAGTATTGCATCATGGCCACGGGTCGTTTCCGAAAGACCAGTAATGAAGTCCATGCTGACGCACTCCCATGGAGTCCCAGGAATGGGAAGCTGCTGGAGGAGTCTAGGAGGCTTCTTATTACTAGCCTAATTCCGAAGACATGGGCCGCATGTCATGCAATACTTACGGACATCGACACTCCACCCTGGCCACCAATAGTGGTCGGAGAGTGCCTGTCCGGTATTTTGGGGTCCCACGTGACCTGCGACCGGCTAGTCGTGGAACTGGGAGATGAAGTTTTCTTGAAGGTCTCCTGAGTTTTGCACAACAACTTGTTCTCCGTCCTAGAAGATTCCTACGGCCTCCACCAAGCCGTACTTGTCCATATTTTGAGTGTCTTGCAATCAAGAATCCACACAGTATCCCAACCGGATCCTGTTTACAAAACCGTTGTAATGGTTAATCTCTCATGGTGGTCGACGCAGAGGTATAGGGGAATCTGGTGGCTGTACGGTTGCTGTTGTAATGGCCATAAAACACCCACTGGCCTCGGTGGTTGCTTTAATTTCCACAGGCTGTCGGCTTAGTGGATCGGCCACATTGATGCGTCCTGGTCGATATTCCCATGTGAACGAGAATCGACTCAAGTATTCGTTCCAATGCGCCTGTCATCTAAACAGGTTCGGTTGCGTTTGGAAAAACACCAATGGATTATGGTCAGTCACGACCGTCATACCCCCTTTAGTACCCTCAAGGTAGCAAGACCACATCTTGAAAGCATGTACTATTGCAAGGAGCTCTTGATCCCCATTCGTGTACCGCGTTTTCACGGGTATGAGCTGCCGACTCTCATACGCAAGTGGGTGACCGTTCTGCATGAGGACGGCTCCAAGTCCAACTACCGACGTATCACATCGAACCTCCCACGGTTGCGATGGATATGGAAGA
The DNA here is from genome assembly GCA_023375785.1 of Penium margaritaceum. Lineage (NCBI taxonomy): Eukaryota > Viridiplantae > Streptophyta > Zygnematophyceae > Desmidiales > Peniaceae > Penium > Penium margaritaceum. The sequence goes on from SZWC01028894.1 coordinate 12,071, forward strand.
GCTAGGACGTGCGCCGTGGAGAGAAGCTCTTTGACTTTGAGAAACGCGTTCTCGTAATCAGTTGTCCATTCCCAACGCACGTCGTTTTGCGTGAGCCAAGTTAGCGGTGCTACCAAGGTCGAATACCCTTGCATAAACCGTCGGAAGTAGTTTGCAAGGCCAAGGAAGGACCGAATCTGCCCAACATTTTTGGGGCGTGGCCAGTCCACAACGGCTTGGACTTTTCGTGGGTCGACGTGGATGCCGTCCTTGCCGACGACGTGTCCAAGGTCTTCGAGCTCATCTTGTGCAAACTTGCACTTGCTCACTTTTGCATAGAACTTCTGTTCCCGAAGGATTGCAAGAATTTCGCGCAGATGTTCTATGTGCTCTTCCATTGATTTGGAGAAAACCAGGATATCATCCAGGTAAACCAAGACAAACTATCCGAGTTGCTTGGCGTACATTTGGTTCATTTCTCCTTAGAAGGTTGCCGGGGCGTTTGTAAGCCCGAAGGATAACACTCGAAACTGATAGTGTCCCATGTGCGTTCGAAACACGCTTTTTGGCACATCATCTTCCGTGATGTGGATTTGATGGTACCCTTGAGACAAATCCAAGGACGAAAACACTTTTGCGCCTTGGATTTGGTAAAAAAGGTCCTCAATCCGCGGTAAGGGGAATCGATTTTTCACATTCAGCTTGTTCAACGCCCAGTAATCTACGTACAAACGTAAACCACCATCCTTTTTGTTCACAAAAAGGATCGGCACACCGTACGGCGAGCTACTTGGCTCAATCCATCCTTTTGTAAGGTACTCTTTGATTTGGCATACGGCCTCTCGCCTTTCTGCTGGACTTAGGCGATACATGGGTCTGAATGGAGGAGTCGCCTCTGGTTGTAGCGGCATTGTGTGGCCCATGTGTTTTTCTGGTGGAAGCTCAGCCGGTGGGTCTTGGAATACATCCGAGAACTCTGCCAATAGAGATCTGATATCTTGTGGCGTGTCTTCCGTCACGTCGTCCTCCACTTTCTTCAGCTCAGCCAAGAAGTATCGACAACCTCGTTGAATACGTCTCTCGACCTGCATTGCAGATAAGCTGGCATGGACTTTGAGTAGGGTCGGTGATATTTCCGTACTCGAAATCAACGTAAAGCGACGTTGTCATTTTTGGAGGATCAAACGCTTTGATTCAAAGCACATTAGAGCCTTATTGTCACAGAGTCAGGGATCGCCTAGCACCACGTCAAACGGGTCAAGAAGGTTGAGTAGCTTCAACGTGACACTCTGTGTGTACCCATGAATACAAATTTTTGCTTTACAAGTACCGATCACGGGTACCGTACGGTTGTCACCGACAACAACTGCGCCGTTTGATGGCTCGTACTTCAGTCCAACCTATCGGGTAAAGCCAAGGCTAACAAAAGAGTCGTCCCCTCCAGTGTCAGCCAGTACGTTCACGGGAGCACCAGCTAGGTGTCCTTTGAATTGCATCGTCATGTTGCCTCCACTCTTCCAAGTGAACAGACTCGTCGACGGTAAGCCGAGTTTGTGATAAACACAGAATCTGTACGACGGGTGTCGCAACTCCCATGATTCACCTACTCGAGTCCACATCTTGTGGGCACGTGTGAATTTGGCTAGCACCTTCCAGTCTTTGAATTTGCCTGGTTCAAAATGGTTGACGTAAGGTACTGCGAACGTGATTGAACATATTGCTTTGAGGGCGTTTGCTTCAATCACTGTGTTACACAACTCTTGCACAGTGGTTTGTGTCGCCACCCCTAAGTAGGTTCGGTCATGCATCTCGTTTGGTGATGTAAGATTTAGTGGGCAATATCGGTCAGCAAGTGCAGAATGAGGTTCAATGAGAGGGGAGAAAAGAAGAGAAAAATTTGAACTCGTAAAAAACTCAAATTGTTTAACATCCTCGTCTGAAAACATGAACTCACACTCATGATCCAGTTTTACCCGTGAGTGGTCCCCACTGACGTCACTCAGGGGTGGGGAAAACCCGCCCCACGGCCCTCTCCGTTACCACGGCCGGGCCCATTGCCTCGACCGCGACCCTTCCCACGGCCTCGTCTGCGGCCTCCTGCTGCACCATCCCCATGAGGTGCCGTTGCTGCAGCTTGCGTCGCGGCCTCTTGTCCACCACCAGCAGCCTTAGGGCACTGAGCCCTAAAGTGGCCCGGCTGTATGCAGTTGTGGTAGAGCCCTTCGCGGAAAGCTGCGTTGCAACGCTCACGCGTTGCATGCAGCTCGTTATTCTCGCGGCTGCGCTTGTTGTTGTGGCCCTTGTATCCACCAGCCTTCTTGGCCGGATGGTTTTTAGGCTGCTTGTCCTTGTTCCCGCCTCGTTGTCCAGCTAACCCACCAGTCCCTGTAGCGTCCACGCGCATGTCGCGACCCTACTGGGCACGCGCGTTTGGCCGTGCATGAGAGTAGTGCTTCGGGTTCGCCGAGTACACTTCACTCATGTAGTGTAACGCCCTCCAGCTTGTCCAAGCTTGGCCAGTGGCTGTCGTGGTGTTCTTGTCCTTCAGCTTCTCGCTGGCGAGACCATCACGCAAGTACTCCTGTAGCGGGTACTCGTACGTCTTAGTGCCATCGCCCTCGGTGAAGCTTTCGGCTTCCTGCACGAGTGCGGTGAACTCGCTCAAGTAGGATTCAAGCGAGTTGCCCAGGTGCGTGAAGTCCTTCATCTTATGGAAGGCGCGCTGCGCCTCCTCACGTTGGGTACACTTCTTGCGCACGATCGCGCAGAAGGCCTCCCACGGCATGGGCTGCCACTCGAGGTGCGGCTTCTACGCAGTCCACTCCTTGACCACGTACTTGAAGAGTTTGTCTTCAAGCCGCGTCGTGGCAAGGTCGCCCCACTGACTGAGTGGAGCCTTATGGACACGTAGAACGTGCTCCATGCGGTTCAGCCAGTCGGTCAGCTTCAAGCCCTTCCGAAAGATCTCCACACTGTGGAGGAAGGACGTGTTCATGACCGACCCTGAAGTCGTCCAAGTACGCAAGTCATTGCTGCTACGGGCAGNGCATGGGCTGCCACTCGAGGTGCGGCTTCTACGCAGTCCACTCCTTGACCACGTACTTGAAGAGTTTGTCTTCAAGCCGCGTCGTGGCAAGGTCGCCCCACTGACTGAGTGGAGCCTTATGGACACGTAGAACGTGCTCCATGCGGTTCAGCCAGTCGGTCAGCTTCAAGCCCTTCCGAAAGATCTCCACACTGTGGAGGAAGGACGTGTTCATGACCGACCCTGAAGTCGTCCAAGTACGCAAGTCATTGCTGCTACGGGCAGTGGCATCCGCAGCTACGGCACGCTACACTTGCTGTTGCATCCGCACCTGGGTCACGCTCTGGAACTTCTTGTCGAGGTTGTTGCATCGGCGGCTTGCCTCATGGGCTGCCGGGCGCTACAGCTGACGATCACGGTCAAGGTCCGTGATGCTCTGCCGAACGTGGGCCAGCAGGTTGGCGAACGCAAACTTGAGCTCTAACGTCGTCAGAGCATCGACGATAGCCTCCAGGGCCTCGCGTTGTCCGTGCACCCTTACCCACCGTAAGAGGGTACGGTTCGCGTACACGCCTCTAAGGAGCCCCACCTTTCGGAGGAGACTATCGTCGGCGACGACGCCCGAGTGGGCGATGCCCTGCCCCATCGCGGCCACATCGTAGGAAGGGGGGTCCACCCCCATTCCTCCGAGTGGTGCCGTATCTCCACCATCGACGGTGATCTTCAGTCAGCCTGCCGCCTTAACAGCAAACTTTGCAAGCCTACGACGGCCATCACGAACTGCTTTTGCGGCGTCGTTGTCCGGCTCGTTCTCGCGGGAACTTCCCGTGTGACTGCTTTCAGCGCCCTTGCTGCTCTCGGTAGTCTCGCTTCCGTCGGCGGCTTCAGGCGATGCGACGGGCGCCTTTTCCTTCTCAAGCAATCGGCTCGAGTTTGCCGCACGACGATGGCGATGGTCGCGATCCTCGTCGCCTTCGCCATCGTCGGCGTCATGCTCTTCGTGGGGGTCCTCCCCCGGAAGGTCCTCCTCCATCGCGTCGTCCGTCGCATGGGGGTCACCCATGTGCGCGTCGACGTGCTCGTCGAGCACCTTTGTGGCCTCCGCACACTTCTCGGAATCATCGTGGTTGGCATCGGTTGCCTTAGGCGACACGGTTGCCTTAGGCGGTACGGTTACCTTAGGCGGCACGGTTGCCTTAGGCGGTACGGTTGCCTTTCGGTTGGCAACCGTGCTTGCGGCGCCGGCTCCCAAAACTTGGAGTCCACCAAGGGTGTGTGGTGAGAACGTCACCACCTTACCCTTGTTGGTCCTAGACGGTCCGGTACTTGCCATCTCGTCGCTCGTGCAACTAGCACGTGGAGACCGTTGTGAGGATCGCCCCACAACTTTGAAGGGGAATCGCCTCTTATAGTTACGCTCTCACGATCGGTGAGGCAATTATAAATTTAATTTCTACTTTCCTAGGCCGCCACGTCGGCACAAGGACGTGGGTTTAGAAACTAGTCCTCTTAAGCCGTGACTCACGACACTTGGTAGCAAGTAGGATATAGGAAAATAGAAAATCACAACACAAGGAAATAACAAGGAGTGTGAGTACCGCTCACAAAACTAAGACAAAGAGCAAGAAGGCAAACAAGTACTCAGTCAAGAACGAAAAGACTACTTTTCTTCTTGTCTTCTTGTCTTCTTCTCTTCTGGTCTTCCTTGGTCTCTTCTTGCGTCTTCTTGTCACGTCTCGCGCCCCTTGGCGGCGTCCTCCTTGAGCCGGCGACGTTGGGGGAGCCGCCAAAAATCCCCAAGGTG
>SZWC01028898.1:0-27149 GCA_023375785.1 Penium margaritaceum
GAACTGGTTGCGGAGTGGTGCGAACGGGGTGCGGAGTGGTGCAAACTGGTTACGGAGTGGTGCGAACTGGTTGCGGAGTGGTCCGAACCGGTTGCGGAGTGGTGCGAACTGGTTGCGGAGTGGTGCCAACTGGTTACGGAGTGGTGCAAACTGGTTGAGGAGTGGTGCGAACTGGTTGCGGAGTGGTGCAAATTGGTTGCGGAGTGGTGCGAACTGGTTTCAGAGTGGTGCAAACTGGTTGCGGAGTGGTGCAAAGTGGCTGCGGAGTGGTGCGACGTGGTTGCAGAGTGGTGCAAACGGGTTACGGAGTGGTGCAAACCGGCTGCAGAGTGGTACGAACTGGTAGCGGAGTAGTGGAAACTGGCTGTGGAGTGGTGTGAACTGGTTGCAGAGTGGTGCGAACTGGTTGCGGAGTGGTGCGAACTGGTAATGGAGTGGTGCGAATTGGTTGCAGAGTGGTGCGCACTGGTTGCGGAGTGGTGCGAACGGGTTGTGGAGTGGTGCGAACTGGTTGCGGAGTGGTGCGAACTGGTTGCGAAGTGGTCCGAACTGGTTGCGGAGTGGTGCAAACGGGTTGCAGAGTGGTGCGAACTGGTTGCGCAGTGGTACAAACTGGTTGCGGAGTGGTGGGAACTGGTTCCAGAGTGGTGCGAACTGGTTGCGGAGTGGTGTGAAGTGGTTGCGGAGTGGTGTGAAGTGGTTGCGAAGTGGTGCAAACTGGTTGCGGAGTGGTGGGAACTGGTTGTGGAGTAGTGCAAACTGGTTGCGGAGTTTTGCGAACGGGTTGCTGAGTGGTGAGAACGTGTTGAGGAGTGGTTGGACCTGGTTGCAGAGTGGTGCAAACGGGTTGCGGAGTGGTGCGAACTGGTTGCGGAGTGGTGCAAACTGGTGGCGGAGTGGTGCGAACTAGTTGCAGAGTGGTGAACCGATTGCGGAGTTGTCCAAACTGGTTGCGGAGAGGTGCCACCTGGTTGCGGAGTGGTGCGACCTGGTTGCAGAGTGGTGCGAACGGGTTGCGGAGTGGTGCGACCTGGTTGCAGAGTGGTGCGAACGGGTTGCGGAGTGGTGCGACCTGGTTGCAGAGTGGTGCGAACGGGTTGCGGAGTGGTGCGACCTGGTTGCAGAGTGGTGCGAACGGGTTGCGGAGTGGTGCGACCTGGTTGCAGAGTGGTGCGAACGGGTTGCGGAGTGGTGCGACCTGGTTGCAGAGTGGTGCGAACGGGTTGCGGAGTGGTGCGACCTGGTTGCAGAGTGGTGCGAACGGGTTGCGGAGTGGTGCGACCTGGTTGCAGAGTGGTGCGAACGGGTTGCGGAGTGGTGCGACCTGGTTGCAGAGTGGTGCGAACGGGTTGCGGAGTGGTGCGACCTGGTTGCAGAGTGGTGCGAACGGGTTGCGGAGTGGTGCGACCTGGTTGCAGAGTGGTGCGAACGGGTTGCGGAGTGGTGCGACCTGGTTGCAGAGTGGTGCGAACGGGTTGCGGAGTGGTGCGACCTGGTTGCAGAGTGGTGCGAACGGGTTGCGGAGTGGTGCGACCTGGTTGCAGAGTGGTGCGAACGGGTTGCGGAGTGGTGCGACCTGGTTGCAGAGTGGTGCGAACGGGTTGCGGAGTGGTGCGACCTGGTTGCAGAGTGGTGCGAACGGGTTGCGGAGTGGTGCGACCTGGTTGCAGAGTGGTGCGAACGGGTTGCGGAGTGGTGCGACCTGGTTGCAGAGTGGTGCGAACGGGTTGCGGAGTGGTGCGACCTGGTTGCAGAGTGGTGCGAACGGGTTGCGGAGTGGTGCGACCTGGTTGCAGAGTGGTGCGAACGGGTTGCGGAGTGGTGCGACCTGGTTGCAGAGTGGTGCGAACGGGTTGCGGAGTGGTGCGACCTGGTTGCAGAGTGGTGCGAACGGGTTGCGGAGTGGTGCGACCTGGTTGCAGAGTGGTGCGAACGGGTTGCGGAGTGGTGCGACCTGGTTGCAGAGTGGTGCGAACGGGTTGCGGAGTGGTGCGACCTGGTTGCAGAGTGGTGCGAACGGGTTGCGGAGTGGTGCGACCTGGTTGCAGAGTGGTGCGAACGGGTTGCGGAGTGGTGCGACCTGGTTGCAGAGTGGTGCGAACGGGTTGCGGAGTGGTGCGACCTGGTTGCAGAGTGGTGCGAACGGGTTGCGGAGTGGTGCGACCTGGTTGCAGAGTGGTGCGAACGGGTTGCGGAGTGGTGCGACCTGGTTGCAGAGTGGTGCGAACGGGTTGCGGAGTGGTGCGACCTGGTTGCAGAGTGGTGCGAACGGGTTGCGGAGTGGTGCGACCTGGTTGCAGAGTGGTGCGAACGGGTTGCGGAGTGGTGCGACCTGGTTGCAGAGTGGTGCGAACGGGTTGCGGAGTGGTGCGACCTGGTTGCAGAGTGGTGCGAACGGGTTGCGGAGTGGTGCGACCTGGTTGCAGAGTGGTGCGAACGGGTTGCGGAGTGGTGCGACCTGGTTGCAGAGTGGTGCGAACGGGTTGCGGAGTGGTGCGACCTGGTTGCAGAGTGGTGCGAACGGGTTGCGGAGTGGTGCGACCTGGTTGCAGAGTGGTGCGAACGGGTTGCGGAGTGGTGCGACCTGGTTGCAGAGTGGTGCGAACGGGTTGCGGAGTGGTGCGACCTGGTTGCAGAGTGGTGCGAACGGGTTGCGGAGTGGTGCGACCTGGTTGCAGAGTGGTGCGAACGGGTTGCGGAGTGGTGCGACCTGGTTGCAGAGTGGTGCGAACGGGTTGCGGAGTGGTGCGACCTGGTTGCAGAGTGGTGCGAACGGGTTGCGGAGTGGTGCGACCTGGTTGCAGAGTGGTGCGAACGGGTTGCGGAGTGGTGCGACCTGGTTGCAGAGTGGTGCGAACGGGTTGCGGAGTGGTGCGACCTGGTTGCAGAGTGGTGCGAACGGGTTGCGGAGTGGTGCGACCTGGTTGCAGAGTGGTGCGAACGGGTTGCGGAGTGGTGCGACCTGGTTGCAGAGTGGTGCGAACGGGTTGCGGAGTGGTGCGACCTGGTTGCAGAGTGGTGCGAACGGGTTGCGGAGTGGTGCGACCTGGTTGCAGAGTGGTGCGAACGGGTTGCGGAGTGGTGCGACCTGGTTGCAGAGTGGTGCGAACGGGTTGCGGAGTGGTGCGACCTGGTTGCAGAGTGGTGCAACCAGTTCGCACCACTCCGCAACCAGTTCGCACCACTCCTTAACCAGTTCGCACCACTCCGCAAACGGTTCGCACCACTCCACAACCCGTTCGCACCCCTTCGCAACCAGTTGACACCACTCCGCAACCCGTTTACACCACACCGCAACCCGTTCGCACCACTCCGCAACCAGTTTGCACCACTCCGCAACCAGTTCAAACCACTCCGTAACCTCTTTGCACCACTCCGCAATTGGTTCGCACCACTCAGCAACCAGTTCACACCACTCCACAACCGGTTCGTACCACTCCGCAACCGGTTTGCACCACTCCACAACCGGTTCACAACACTCCGCAACCAGTTCTTACCACTACGCAACCAGTTCGCACCACTCTGCAACCAGTTTGAACCACTCCGCAACCAGTTTGCACCACTCCGCAACCAGTTCGCACAACTCCGCAACCAGTTCGCACCACTCCGCAACCAGTTAGCACCACTCTGCAACTAGTTCGCACCACTCCGCAGCCGGTTTGCACCACTCCGCAACTAGTTCGCACCACTCCGCGACCAGTTCGCACCCCTCCGTAACCAGTTCGCACCATTCCGCAACTAATTTGCACCACTCCGCAACCGGCTCGCACCACTCCCCAACCAGTGCACACCACTCCACAACCAGTTCGCACCATTCTGCAACCAGTTCGCACCACTCGGCAACCGGTTCGCACTACTCCGCAACCGGTTCGCACTACTCCGCAACCGGTTCGCACTACTCCGCAACCGGTTCGCACTACTCCGCAACCGGTTCGCACTACTCCGCAACCGGTTCGCACTACTCCGCAACCGGTTCGCACTACTCCGCAACCGGTTCGCACTACTCCGCAACCGGTTCGCACTACTCCGCAACCGGTTCGCACTACTCCGCAACCGGTTCGCACTACTCCGCAACCGGTTCGCACTACTCCGCAACCGGTTCGCACTACTCCGCAACCGGTTCGCACTACTCCGCAACCGGTTCGCACTACTCCGCAACCGGTTCGCACTACTCCGCAACCGGTTCGCACTACTCCGCAACCGGTTCGCACTACTCCGCAACCGGTTCGCACTACTCCGCAACCGGTTCGCACTACTCCGCAACCGGTTCGCACTACTCCGCAACCGGTTCGCACTACTCCGCAACCGGTTCGCACTACTCCGCAACCGGTTCGCACTACTCCGCAACCGGTTCGCACTACTCCGCAACCGGTTCGCACTACTCCGCAACCGGTTCGCACTACTCCGCAACCGGTTCGCACTACTCCGCAACCGGTTCGCACTACTCCGCAACCGGTTCGCACTACTCCGCAACCGGTTCGCACTACTCCGCAACCGGTTCGCACTACTCCGCAACCGGTTCGCACTACTCCGCAACCGGTTCGCACTACTCCGCAACCGGTTCGCACTACTCCGCAACCGGTTCGCACTACTCCGCAACCGGTTCGCACTACTCCGCAACCGGTTCGCACTACTCCGCAACCGGTTCGCACTACTCCGCAACCGGTTCGCACTACTCCGCAACCGGTTCGCACTACTCCGCAACCGGTTCGCACTACTCCGCAACCGGTTCGCACTACTCCGCAACCGGTTCGCACTACTCCGCAACCGGTTCGCACTACTCCGCAACCGGTTCGCACTACTCCGCAACCGGTTCGCACTACTCCGCAACCGGTTCGCACTACTCCGCAACCGGTTCGCACTACTCCGCAACCGGTTCGCACTACTCCGCAACCGGTTCGCACTACTCCGCAACCGGTTCGCACTACTCCGCAACCGGTTCGCACTACTCCGCAACCGGTTCGCACTACTCCGCAACCGGTTCGCACTACTCCGCAACCGGTTCGCACTACTCCGCAACCGGTTCGCACTACTCCGCAACCGGTTCGCACTACTCCGCAACCGGTTCGCACTACTCCGCAACCGGTTCGCACTACTCCGCAACCGGTTCGCACTACTCCGCAACCGGTTCGCACTACTCCGCAACCGGTTCGCACTACTCCGCAACCGGTTCGCACTACTCCGCAACCGGTTCGCACTACTCCGCAACCGGTTCGCACTACTCCGCAACCGGTTCGCACTACTCCGCAACCGGTTCGCACTACTCCGCAACCGGTTCGCACTACTCCGCAACCGGTTCGCACTACTCCGCAACCGGTTCGCACTACTCCGCAACCGGTTCGCACTACTCCGCAACCGGTTCGCACTACTCCGCAACCGGTTCGCACTACTCCGCAACCGGTTCGCACTACTCCGCAACCGGTTCGCACTACTCCGCAACCGGTTCGCACTACTCCGCAACCGGTTCGCACTACTCCGCAACCGGTTCGCACTACTCCGCAACCGGTTCGCACTACTCCGCAACCGGTTCGCACTACTCCGCAACCGGTTCGCACTACTCCGCAACCGGTTCGCACTACTCCGCAACCGGTTCGCACTACTCCGCAACCGGTTCGCACTACTCCGCAACCGGTTCGCACTACTCCGCAACCGGTTCGCACTACTCCGCAACCGGTTCGCACTACTCCGCAACCGGTTCGCACTACTCCGCAACCGGTTCGCACTACTCCGCAACCGGTTCGCACTACTCCGCAACCGGTTCGCACTACTCCGCAACCGGTTCGCACTACTCCGCAACCGGTTCGCACTACTCCGCAACCGGTTCGCACTACTCCGCAACCGGTTCGCACTACTCCGCAACCGGTTCGCACTACTCCGCAACCGGTTCGCACTACTCCGCAACCGGTTCGCACTACTCCGCAACCGGTTCGCACTACTCCGCAACCGGTTCGCACTACTCCGCAACCGGTTCGCACTACTCCGCAACCGGTTCGCACTACTCCGCAACCGGTTCGCACTACTCCGCAACCGGTTCGCACTACTCCGCAACCGGTTCGCACTACTCCGCAACCGGTTCGCACTACTCCGCAACCGGTTCGCACTACTCCGCAACCGGTTCGCACTACTCCGCAACCGGTTCGCACTACTCCGCAACCGGTTCGCACTACTCCGCAACCGGTTCGCACTACTCCGCAACCGGTTCGCACTACTCCGCAACCGGTTCGCACTACTCCGCAACCGGTTCGCACTACTCCGCAACCGGTTCGCACTACTCCGCAACCGGTTCGCACTACTCCGCAACCGGTTCGCACTACTCCGCAACCGGTTCGCACTACTCCGCAACCGGTTCGCACTACTCCGCAACCGGTTCGCACTACTCCGCAACCGGTTCGCACTACTCCGCAACCGGTTCGCACTACTCCGCAACCGGTTCGCACTACTCCGCAACCGGTTCGCACTACTCCGCAACCGGTTCGCACTACTCCGCAACCGGTTCGCACTACTCCGCAACCGGTTCGCACTACTCCGCAACCGGTTCGCACTACTCCGCAACCGGTTCGCACTACTCCGCAACCGGTTCGCACTACTCCGCAACCGGTTCGCACTACTCCGCAACCGGTTCGCACTACTCCGCAACCGGTTCGCACTACTCCGCAACCGGTTCGCACTACTCCGCAACCGGTTCGCACTACTCCGCAACCGGTTCGCACTACTCCGCAACCGGTTCGCACTACTCCGCAACCGGTTCGCACTACTCCGCAACCGGTTCGCACTACTCCGCAACCGGTTCGCACTACTCCGCAACCGGTTCGCACTACTCCGCAACCGGTTCGCACTACTCCGCAACCGGTTCGCACTACTCCGCAACCGGTTCGCACTACTCCGCAACCGGTTCGCACTACTCCGCAACCGGTTCGCACTACTCCGCAACCGGTTCGCACTACTCCGCAACCGGTTCGCACTACTCCGCAACCGGTTCGCACTACTCCGCAACCGGTTCGCACTACTCCGCAACCGGTTCGCACTACTCCGCAACCGGTTCGCACTACTCCGCAACCGGTTCGCACTACTCCGCAACCGGTTCGCACTACTCCGCAACCGGTTCGCACTACTCCGCAACCGGTTCGCACTACTCCGCAACCGGTTCGCACTACTCCGCAACCGGTTCGCACTACTCCGCAACCGGTTCGCACTACTCCGCAACCGGTTCGCACTACTCCGCAACCGGTTCGCACTACTCCGCAACCGGTTCGCACTACTCCGCAACCGGTTCGCACTACTCCGCAACCGGTTCGCACTACTCCGCAACCGGTTCGCACTACTCCGCAACCGGTTCGCACTACTCCGCAACCGGTTCGCACTACTCCGCAACCGGTTCGCACTACTCCGCAACCGGTTCGCACTACTCCGCAACCGGTTCGCACTACTCCGCAACCGGTTCGCACTACTCCGCAACCGGTTCGCACTACTCCGCAACCGGTTCGCACTACTCCGCAACCGGTTCGCACTACTCCGCAACCGGTTCGCACTACTCCGCAACCGGTTCGCACTACTCCGCAACCGGTTCGCACTACTCCGCAACCGGTTCGCACTACTCCGCAACCGGTTCGCACTACTCCGCAACCGGTTCGCACTACTCCGCAACCGGTTCGCACTACTCCGCAACCGGTTCGCACTACTCCGCAACCGGTTCGCACTACTCCGCAACCGGTTCGCACTACTCCGCAACCGGTTCGCACTACTCCGCAACCGGTTCGCACTACTCCGCAACCGGTTCGCACTACTCCGCAACCGGTTCGCACTACTCCGCAACCGGTTCGCACTACTCCGCAACCGGTTCGCACTACTCCGCAACCGGTTCGCACTACTCCGCAACCGGTTCGCACTACTCCGCAACCGGTTCGCACTACTCCGCAACCGGTTCGCACTACTCCGCAACCGGTTCGCACTACTCCGCAACCGGTTCGCACTACTCCGCAACCGGTTCGCACTACTCCGCAACCGGTTCGCACTACTCCGCAACCGGTTCGCACTACTCCGCAACCGGTTCGCACCTCTCCGCAACCAGTTCGCACCACTCCGCAACCAGTCTGCACCACTCCGCAACCGGTTCGCACCTCTCCGCAACCAGTTTGCACCACACCGCAACCAGTGTGCATCACTCTGCAACCAGTTCGTACCACTCCGAAACCAGTTCGCACCACTCCGCAACCAGTTTGCACCACTCCGCAAGCAGTTCTCACCACTTCGCAACCAGTAACAGAAATTGACATCACAAGAAACTCACTCTGGACACTCAGCCAGGAGGAAACGTCGCTCTCAATAAACGGTTCAGGTCCAAGACCAAACCACCTTGACCTAACGGCTCTTGGTCAGACTGACCGTTGAGTTTGATGTGTGAAGCTATACCCTAAGAATGTGACATCTGTCACCCGCGTCCGGGTAGCGGAAAGAAGCCGTTGCTCTCTTGACCTGTTCTGCCCCTTTTTATACTGAGGATGTTCATTCCCTGGAGTTAACCAGAACAGTTGTACACATCCTGTTCCCTTTGGTTCCACGGTTTTGCCGCCGTGTCCTCGCTCTGCTCGCCTCTCGCGTCCACTCACTTCGTCTACCATCCCTAGCTCCCCCTTCGCTTCGTCACTCCTGACATTTCGCTAACTCTCGACTCATCCCTCGCTTTGCTCTCTCGTTCTCTCACTACCCTCCGCCTATCTCGGAGTTCCAGTTGTTCGTCTCTCTTGAGGCCCTTCGACTAACCCCTTGGGAGCACTCTCATCTTTCTGCTTCCATCACTCGACTGCTTGCTTCTGCTCGTGTCCTCCTTACTGATTACAATCTTCTGACAACCTGTTCACACCACTCCGCAACCAGTTCGTACCACTCCGCAAGCCGTTCGCACCACTCCGCAACCAGTTTGCACCACTCCGCATCTTGTTCTCACCACTGCGCAACCAGTTCGCACCACTCTGCAACCAGTTCGCACCACTCCGCAACCAGTTCGCACCCCTCCGCAACCGGTTCGCACCCCTCCGCAACCGGTTCGAACCACTCCGCAACCGGTTCGCACCACTCCGCAACCGGTTCGCACCAAATTCGCACCACTCCGCAACCAGTTCGCATCACCCCGCAACCAGTTCGCACCACATTGCAACCAGTTCGCACCACTCCGCAACCGGTTGGCACTACTCCGCAACCTGTTCGCACCACTCGGCAACCAGTTCGCACCACTCCGCAACCAGTTCGCACCCCTCCGCAACCGGTTCGCACCCCTCCGCAACCGGTTCGAACCACTCCGCAACCGGTTCGCACCACTCCGCAACCGGTTCGCACCAAATTCGCACCACTCCGCAACCAGTTCGCATCACCCCGCAACCAGTTCGCACCACATTGCAACCAGTTCGCACCACTCCGCAACCGGTTGGCACTACTCCGCAACCTGTTCGCACCACTCGGCAACCAGTTCGCACCACTCCGCAACCAGTTCGCACCCCTCCGCAACCGGTTCGCACCCCTCCGCAACCGGTTCGAACCACTCCGCAACCGGTTCGCACCACTCCGCAACCGGTTCGCACCAAATTCGCACCACTCCGCAACCAGTTCGCATCACCCCGCAACCAGTTCGCACCACATTGCAACCAGTTCGCACCACTCCGCAACCGGTTGGCACTACTCCGCAACCTGTTCGCACCACTCGGCAACCAGTTCGCACCACTCCGCAACCAGTTCGCACCCCTCCGCAACCGGTTCGCACCCCTCCGCAACCGGTTCGAACCACTCCGCAACCGGTTCGCACCACTCCGCAACCGGTTCGCACCAAATTCGCACCACTCCGCAACCAGTTCGCATCACCCCGCAACCAGTTCGCACCACATTGCAACCAGTTCGCACCACTCCGCAACCGGTTGGCACTACTCCGCAACCTGTTCGCACCACTCGGCAACCAGTTCGCACCACTCCGCAACCAGTTCGCACCCCTCCGCAACCGGTTCGCACCCCTCCGCAACCGGTTCGAACCACTCCGCAACCGGTTCGCACCACTCCGCAACCAGTTTGCACCACTCCGCAACCAGTTTGCACCAATCCGCAACCAGTTTGCACCACTCCGCACCAAGTTTGCACCACTCCACGACCAGTTCGTACCACTCCGCAACCAGTTCGCACCACTCCCCAACCAGTTCACATCATTCCGCAACCGGTTCGCACCACTCCGCTACCAGTTCGCACCACTTATGCCCCCAAATTTCCCTCGTCTTTGACTTTCTCCACGAACGGCTGCACTCCGCGCTCCTCCACGGATCAGGCACTTCACCGCCACTACTAGTCCACAGGTGTACAGCAAGATACAATCAGCTATTCTGTGGACCACATGTTTGGACCTTCGCGCAGGCACCTCACCGATGAGTGACGCTCCGCGGTCCACTTCTCGCCACACGGGAGTCCACCACCTTGTAGCGTCCGACTCCTCTCCGCAGAATCCTCGTTCTGCGGACATGTGCAAGCAAGGGACCGCCAACAGCTCCCCTCACTCGGACTTTTGGTTCTTTGCACACTTAGTCCCACAATCCGCGGACCAGACTCAGAGAACAACGAAGGGCAGGAGGGCAATGGGCGGAGCACAGAGATGAGAGTAGGCAAATGTCTTTGGTAAAGCTGAATGCGGAGTACATGGATTGCTTCGAAAAGCGAGTAAGTCTGAGTTGCACTTGTGCTATTGCTAGTGGGGCCCTTTTCTACTTGGGATTCGCACAGCGTGTCTACACGCCGTCGGTCTCATCCCTCTCACACCATCCTACTTCCTCCTACTTGGACTCCACACAGTGCGGCTACGCACCGCTGGTCTCGTCCCAACCACACACACTCGCTGCATATCCCCTACTTTCTTCAACCGCGGCTCGCACACGCGGTTCTTCGTGTTCTTCCTTGAATCTTTGTCCTCCGCGATGCGTCTTCCCGGCCCTCTTCCTTGATCACCGCTGTCAGCCTTGTGCTCTGATTGGTCGCGCTCCTGTCGCCTTCCTCCTGACATCCGGTTCAGCCGGCGGATATCTTGCACGTCCGACGCTCCAGCTTTACTTCCACCTCTCCACGGCTCGGCTCTTGTTCCTTTTCCACCGCGGACTCTCCCGCCAAACCATCTTTCCCGCCACCGCCACTGGATTCCGTGCCACCCCACGCTCTACCACAACCTCATTACGGAAGCCAGCTTTTAGCGCAGATCCTTCCGTGTTCACCGATCACTGGCAAGGTCTTCTCCGCGGATGTGCTAGACCGTGCAGACACCCTTCCGCGGATGCGTTCCTTCTGTCGCGGAGATGCGGTGGATTTCCGCCTGACACTGATGCCCCCACCTCCCCACCCCTTTTCAAGACTCTGCCCTAGAGTCTCGTCCGCGCAGCAGGCGTGTGAACTTCCCTTGCGGTCCTGGCCGCTGCCGGTGTTGGCAGGGACGGCAGTATGTCTCCACCTCCCCGCCCTCTCGTTGGTACCTTGCAGAGCACTCCTGATGCACATACAGCTGGCACCCCTCACATCGGGCTCCTGCAGTGATGTCATCCGCTCCTAGTCTTCTTTTGCAGGTTGAGCAGTGTGGGATCCGCTCATATGTCCTGTAACTGGTACAGCGGTACACCATATGCCCGTCCTCACTCCTTCCCATCCCTGCGGCGCACTGCGCGTGGGCCCATCCTCCGCAATGCTCACAGTGGCATGCCATCCCTGTGACGATCCCCCCGCATCCGTCTCCGCAGCAACGCAACCCGGAATTTTCTGTCCCCCAATACTCTCTTCGGGGCTGAGCGAGGCAGCGGTGACAGGTCCACACTCCTTCCTTACCCCTCTTGCCGCACCGCTGGTGGCACATCTTCAGACACATGCCACATCCCTTCCCGAACTCCGCCATCCCTTCCCGGCAGGCAGCGCATGCATGTTCTCGGGTCTCCGCGGTGAAGCTGAGGTAGCAGTCCCTCTCAAGGAGTTCATCGCCCACACATTGGTGGCATTGGTCCTTCCAAGCGGAGCTGCCCGTCACCTGGCATTCGCGGTGGGCGGACCTCATGCAGACAGCGCAGCTTCCTTCATCCTGCACCGTCTTCAGGCATGTGGGACATGCCGCGGATCGATGCCTTTCCTCTCCTAGTACCTCTTCTTCTTCCTCTTCTGACTCTTCCTCCTCCTCTTCCTCGGTCACTAGGGCTGCCTTGCGGACACCTCGTCGCCTTTCGATCTCCTCCCTACACCTTCTGTACACCGCGGCCCCACTTCGCCCTCCGCGCCCGTCACGTGGTGGCACCAGACAACTAGTGCAAAATTGGTGGTGGCAGCCGCCACAATCCTGTACCTCCACTCCCCACCATTGGCCGCATTGGATACACCTCTTTTCCTCCAGTTCCCTCCGCCTCTTTTCTTCAGCCGCGATGCGTCCCTCTGCCTGCCACTGTCTCATCGTGGCCCCAGAAACCGTGCATGGACCTTTCTATCGCTCGTTGGGGCCCTCCTCTTCTTCCTCTTCTTCCTCCTCTTCCTCCTCCTCTTCTGGGTCCCACCTTCTGCGGGGTGGTACTCCCCCAGAACCGGGTCCCGCTCCTTCTTCCTCCTGCCGCTTCTTCGCAGCTTCCTCCTCAGCTGCCTTCCTCAAGCACCGCAAACAAGTGCGGTTTCTTCCGATGCAGGGCTTAGAGGCCCCACCGGCGTACTGGTGCGCGGGTTTCCCGCACACCCGGCACACCACCTTTAGACGTAGCTCAGCAGGGAGATCTTCTGCGCACCACACACATGGACTAGTGTAATTGGCCAGGGTCTTGGGACTCATTGGTACCCCAGTCTGCGGCGGTGCCTTCCGGGATGGCTGCTGAGTCACCCCGCCGGGGTTTGCTCTAGATGTCGCTCAAGCGTGTCTGCAGGCTCCCTTTCCATCCTCCGATCCTGCTGCTCCCTCTGCTCCGGCTGCTGCTCCCGCTGCGGCTGCTCTCGTCGTGGTTCCTTCCTCACCTCCTCCACGACTGCTCCTCTTGCGGGTACTGAACACTCCATCTGGCGTATGTGAGGTTGAGAAAGTATCCCCACCGCCACTCGTCCGTCGCGGATTTCCGTCGTGGAGCCTCCGCCGATCCTGGTGCCTCGTTCTTCAACTGGTAGAGGATGAGGGCTCTGGCCCTTTCCAGGAGCAGATGCGCGTAGCATCTTTCTGGGCTGCTGCGTTGGTCCCTCCGCACCCTGATCCACCACACGCGAGCGGCCTCCTGTGATGGATCCGGCCGCTCGGTGTCCAGGAGTTCCGCGACCCCTGTCATGTCACTTGCCAGCCTTGGGTTGATGCTCAAGATGTCCCTCAGTGCCAAGACGAGGCGTTCTGCACCTGCTGTCTCCAGCAGTTGCACCTGCCTCTTGTGTAGTCCAAGGGCTAGCGCACCTGTTGCCGCTCCCTTCAGTACCACCTACCACATTTTACCGAACAGTGAGTCCGTGAATTCCGTGCGGATTACCTCCGGAACTTCCGCCAGCAGCTGGAGCATGACGCTGCTCACAACTTCAAGCAGCAAGGCTGCCTTGGGCTACTCCCCGCTATCCCTCGAGCTTTCTTCAAGGTGCGTTTTTGCTCCTTCCATAACTGTTCCTGCGCCCAACAGGGGACGCGCGGGTTGCCGAGTTGGGCTACCGCGTGAAGTCGGTGGCGAGTGGGAGTGCGCCGTCATCGCCGCGGAAGGAGCTCGGGCGGTCAGTACCTGGGTCCCTTCTTGCGGGCTGGGTGTCTGTGTAGCAGCTGTTCTCGCTATTGCTTGCGTCGTTCCTGCCGCGGGCTCCGTGCGCCTGAAGGTCCGCGCTGGAGGTGTACTTGTAGCTGGGCTCTGTTGCGATGAGCCTGCCGACCTTGCCGTAGGTGGCGTGGTTTGTGCTGGTGTTCCTTTCGTGGGGCTAGACCGCGGTGGGATTGCCGCCGCTGATGTTGGGGTTCGTGTCAAGGTTGTCCCTACGGTGGGGCTGGGCCGTGGTGAGGCCACAGCCATTGCTGGTGTGGCCGTCACTGGTGTTGGAGGTGTTATTGTCGCAGGGTCAGGTCGGGGCACACCTACCGCAGCCGCGTGTGGTGCTGGTGCCCTGAACGGTGGTGTTCTTGTCGCGGCACCCGTCCGCGGTGGGACCGCTGCCTCCATTGATTGTAGCGGCATTTGTGTTGGTCGGTGTCCCGTGCCCGTGTTGAGAGCAGGATGACGTATCTGATGTCGTGAGGATTCATCCCCCGGGGACGGAGGCGCGGTCCCTGTGCCTTGGCGGCGGGCCATGTCGATGGTGGCAGATAGTATCTCGGAGATCGCCTCAAGGGGTGCAGCCACTGAGAAAATAAAGAGTGACAGTGCAGGTTCATCTCCAGAGTCACAAGGTCAACACCCAAACGGTCCCACGACCGACAAGCTGTGCGAGCCTCGCCAAGTCCAAGACCAACGGCCGCATACCACAACGGTCTAGGCGAAACGCACATGCGAAGATCGTGCCTGCACCCACCACTCCACTATGCGTACGGCTAGCAAAGCCGAATCGTGGTCTCGATGCGCTCCCTAGTCTCGCACGTGCCCGAGCTGCCACCTCTATGCCCGCTCGACGAAGCGCGCTAGGTTAGACCTTTCCTATTTGTATTGCTTGTACTACAGTCTATAATAAATCCATTGGATTCTCTTTCAGGCTCGCCCTTTGGGCCGCCTCCAGTCCCTGTTGCCTTCAATCTCAGCTCAGCGCCCGTGCTCCCGCACTGCGCCCTCTTGTTTCTGCTAACCGTCACTCATACGTCAGCAACGCCCGCACCTTCAAGGAAGCTTCCGTCCTTCCCTCAAAGTGCTGTGTCCACTCCCTTCCAGCAAAGATCTCAGTGCCCGCACCTTTGGTGCTGCACCCAGGCCTCTCCTCATCATCCTGTATTGCTATTCGCTTCCGCTTCATCCTTCTATCATTGTTTCCACTTTGCTTCTGCTTGTGTTGGTGCCCACCATTGAAACGCTCGTCCCTGCGACCGCGTCCACTCTATGGCAGTACCTGCAATCTTGTGACATGGTATCAGAGCGCAAGTAACACCCTTGGATCCGTCGTGCTCGCCGCCATCGGCCGCACCCACTCATGTTGAACTTCTCCGCCTTGAAGAACTGTGGTCGCCAGAAGAACTGCAGTGGCAGCACTGCAGTCTGACTAAGGTGTCGTGGAAGCACCTCTCCACTTCCTCTTGGTAAAATCGCGCACACAAGGTTTTGCCCCAGTGCCCACTCCATCAGCAAGCAATCTCCGCTCTTCCATCACCTCCGCAGGCCGCGTACGTGGTTCTCTCCCTGTGCCCATTTCATCTTCCTCCGCAGCAGTATTTCACGCCGCCGCTCTTCTTTGCCATTATTTCAGCTTGCTGCTCCTCCTCATCAGCAGCCATCTCCTGATCGTATCGCCGCCTCTCACCGCTATCCCGAGCCGCCGCTCCTCACTTCATCACTACCTCCTCGTTAACTGCATCATGGCCTCCGCCCTCACTCTCTCTGGTCTCCCCAAGCTCACCGTAAAGCCTGATGGAACCAGCAACTACAAGCTGTGGAGCTACTCGGTGTCTCTCTTCTTCGGGATACAAAAGGTTGAGGAAGTCACCCTCAGTAACCTTCTCACCAACACTGACACCGAAGTAGAACCACCTATCACCGCCGCCTCCGCCTCATCTACCTCAACTGCTGCTGCATCAGGAAATGACCCTTCCGGAGGGCCTGTGTCGAGTCCTGGTCAAAGTTCCTCCTCATCTTCCACTCACGCTGGAGCCGCCTCTGCATCCACCATCTTTCATGCCTCTTGGGAAGTCGCCAACAGCACCGCCCTCATGACCATCATGACCACCTCCTCTCCTGAACTACATGAAGACATCCGCACTCTCGGCAGCAAGACTCACGAAGTATGGAAAGCCCTTGAAGATCGCTTCAGCAACAACACCTCCACCGCCTGCGGAATCAAGATCATGTCACTCTTCTCCGTGCCCTTCGCCGCCTATACCAACATAGGTAGCTACATTGCAGCCGTCAGCACCATCGCCCGNTCATGCCTCTTGGGAAGTCGCCAACAGCACCGCCCTCATGACCATCATGACCACCTCCTCTCCTGAACTACATGAAGACATCCGCACTCTCGGCAGCAAGACTCACGAAGTATGGAAAGCCCTTGAAGATCGCTTCAGCAACAACACCTCCACCGCCTGCGGAATCAAGATCATGTCACTCTTCTCTGTGCCCTTCACCGCCTATACCAACAAAGGTAGCTACATTGCAGCCGTCAGCACCATCGCCCGCGATCTCAAGGAAATGAAGATTGACCTTCCTCCTACTGTCGTCTGCACCGGCATCATCTCCGGCCTTCCTGGTCAGTACGATATCATCCGCCAAATCCTGCTGCAGCTGCCTGTTGACCAACTGACCCTGGCTGTCATCAGTCCCAAACTCATGGCAGCATCACAGGACTACGTCGCCAAGCAAGCACGCGAGACCACCATTGCCACCAACTCATTTGAAACCATGGCCACCACCACTGACAACCGCATGATCAATCGCTTCCCCGCCTGCTCCTACACCATCCGCCACGGTCCATTCAAAGGAACTAAGTGCGGCCGGCGCAATCACCCGCCTCGGGTCTGTGATCATCGCGCTACCGACGAGTGGCTGGATAAGAACCCCGGCAAGTCCTATGGTGAACAACCCAACTGGGCGGAAGAGCGTCGTCAACGCTACTACAACCGGATGGGAAGCTCAAGCTGGCGTTCAACCCCAGCCAACAACATGGAAACCTCATCTACTCCTGCCATCCCTGTTGTTGTGAATCCTGCTCCTAACAATGTTGTCATGCTAGGAGTAGTTGAGCCCGTGACCGGGATTGGATCTGAGGAGTATGGTCTTGAGATGTACACCGCGTCCTCCTCTTCTCGTCTATCTTCTCACCCCTCTCTGTGCAGCTTTGACTCCCTACACATTGCCCTAATCTGGCCTCCGACTACATACTCAACTGCCCGCCACAGTCACTTCCTCTTCATTCACGATCAATACTCACAACACTGTACTATCCTCTCCCTTCGCACACTGTCTGGCGCTGTCCCTGCACTTACGGACTGGCTGAAGCAACAGACCAAGCACTTTGACCGACCACCCCGCCTCATCCTCTCCAACACCTCTCACGCACCTCTTCACACCTTTTTCACAAGCTACTGCACAACTCACGGTACACTACTGACCGCAGCCCCCACCCATGGCAAGTTTCTAATCAATCGTCTACTGCAGGAAGTACACTACTTCATGAAGACGTATCACATGACCTCACAAATCTAGACTGCCTGCCTTCGCAAAGTTGTCACAGCCCATAACTTGCGCAGAACCAAGTATGGCCCAAGTCGAAGAACTGCATGGACACGTGATCGGAATCAGTCGCCCTCCTACTGCAAGCCCACACTGCCTCACTGCAACTCAACTGAACTATCCACCACACCACTGACGAACTGCCCCTTCACCCTCAGTGAAGATCCCTCAATCCCTGCACTCACTGACAAAACTCAACAACTGCTGCATCGCCCACGTTTTCTCTCTTCTCACTACAACCTGGTGCTAAGACGTCCACCGTCTCAAAAACCTCCCAAGCTCTCTCTGTGCTGCACTCCCACAGAAGTAAGACTCGTAGGCCTACCATTCAAGGCTTGCACCCCTCTCCCCATCTAAGGGGGGTGTCAGATATTATCTCAGAGATCGCCTCAAGGGGTGCAGCTACTGAGAAAATAAAGAGTGACAATGCAGGTTCATCTCCGGAGTCACAAGGTCAACACCCAAACGGTCCCACTACCGACAAGCTGTGCGAGTATCGCCAAGTCCAAGACCAACGGCCGCATACCACAATGGTCCAGGCGAAACGCACCTACGAAGATCGTGCCTGCACCCACCACTCCACTGCGTACGGCTGGCAAAGCCGAATCGTGGTCTCGAGGCGCTCCCTAGTCTCGCACGTGCCCGAGCCGCCACCTCTATGCCCGCTCGACGAAGCGCGCTAGGTTAGACCTTTCCTATTTGTATTGCTTGTATTACCGTCTATAATCAATCCATTGGATTCTATTTCAGGCTCGCCCTTTGGGCCGCCTCCAGTCCCTGTTGCCTTCAATCTCAGCTCAGCGCCCGTGCTCCCGCACTGCACCCTCTTGTTTGTGCTAACCGTCACTCATACGTCAGCAACGCCCGCACCTTCAAGGAAGCTTCCGTCCTTCCCTCAAAGTGTTGCGTCCACTCCCTTCCAGCAAAGATCTCAGTGCCCGCACCTTTGGTGCTGCACCCAGGCCTCTCCTCATCATCCTGTATCGCTATTCGCTTCCGCTTCATCCTTCTATCATCGTTTCCACTTTGCGTCTGCTTGTGTTGGTGCCCACCATTGAAACGCTCGTCCCTGCGACCGCGTCCACTCTACGGCAGTACCTGCAATGACTCGTCGAGTGCCGAACTCCGCGTGACTCGTCGAGTGTGTCGAGTGCCTGTGAGAGCTGAGTCAAAGGTGGGCAGAGTCGGGCAGAGAGAAGGTTGATGCGAAGTGAAGAGTGGAGTGAATGAACAAGTGCCGGCACTGGAAATGAGACTAAGGATGCCGGCACCGATCAATATATCTGCTTGGCGCGGGGCGAGCCAGTCCGCCGCAAGCAGGATATCATATGTGCGGACATCACAGACTTGGACAGTGTGCGCCGCATGTACGTTTGCTACCTGCATGGGGAGGCCCGCGATTTTTCCGAGCGGCGCGTCGATGTCACCAGTGGAGATAGAGAAGCGGAGTCGGGTGGGTTGGATGAGGTGCTGCATGTGGGGCGAGCGGACCATCCGGAGTGCGATCGTGGTGTGTGTGGCGCCGGTGTCTACAATGGCCACGAACTTACGTCCGCATATCCATACATAACACCATGCCACGTGCATCTCGGATGGTGCGGGTAATGCGGGAGTGAGAGCCGCAGGTGTCCAGGTGTGTGATGCATGTGTAGCGGCGACAGCACGCGCCCTAGAGTGAGTGAGGAGGATGCATCGGGACAGCAGGTGGACACCGGTCGTACTATCACTCGTGCATGAAAGGCGCATGCCGAGAGGGGAAAGAGAGGGATTTTGAGTGGTGAAGAGGGTGCGGAGACTTTCTGCGGACTCAGGGGAGTGGAGGAGGAAGTCCACCAGAGTGAGGGGATGGCGGTTGTCGAGGAGTATGGTAGCGGGGGTGGTAGGAGGGTGAGGATTGCTGCTGGGACAGGTCGGTGGTACAGTAGTAGGTGGTCTTGAGGGACGCGGGGGTGCTTGTCGTGGGGGAAGATGGGGCGCTATCTCCTCCAACGTCCAGCCGCGGATGGTGGGGTTGTACCGTTGAGCATGCTGTAGTCCAGAGATGGGGAGGACGGGGGGAGTCTCTGCGGCGGCTGCTTCTGCGGTGGGATCGAGTTTGTTTAGGAGTTGCAGGGCAACCTCCTGTTCATCCTCATCAAACTCGCGGGCCACTCCTTCCCACTGCGCCTCAGTGTGTGGTGGCATTGCCAGGGCTTCCGGGGTATGTTTCGCGGTTCCTGGTGGTTCCGGGTCAGGCTCTAGCCAGTCATGTCGCGGAAGTCGGCTCAGAGCATCCGCGTTGCGGTTGGCCGCCGCAGGTTGGTACTTGATCTTCATGTTGTAGCCCTGCAGGAGGAGTGCCCACTTGGCCAGGATGACTTCGTGGTTCTGTGTGGTGAGGAGCCATTGGAGTACCTGATGGTCCATAAAGACCGTGAATGGTTTCCCGTTCTTGATGTAGTCGCGGAAGTGTTGAAGTGCCCACAGGACTGCCAGGCATTCACCCTTCACCGGCGGATACTTCCGCTCCCCCTCGGTGAGTGCACGGCTGGCGTATGCAATCACCTTGTGGGTTGGTTCCTGCACTGTCTGGGATAGGATGGCGTCCAGCCCGTCCTGCGACCAGTCAGTGCTGATGGAGAATGGGAGGTTGAAGTCGGGGAACTCAAGCATGGGTGCGGTAACTAGGCGGTGCTTGATTTCCGCCCAGGCGTCTGCGCAGTCTGATGTCCAGTTAGACGACACATCATGGTGCGTCAACTCGTGGAGTGGCTTGATGATGCGTGCGTGGTCGCGGACGAGCTTTCGGTAGAAAGAGACAAAGCCCAGGAAGATTTTGACTTGTCCCGCAGAAGTGGGCTGATGCCACTCCCGCCTTGCTGCAATTTTCTCAGGGTCAGTCTTGATGCCATCCGCACTCATCACGAAGCCAAGGAATTCCATTTCCGTAGCTCCTATGGAGCACTTGGCTGCCTTGAGCTTGAGGTTGGCCTTGCGGAGGGCAGCGAACACAGCGGCCAGGGAGGAGAACAGCTCTTCCAAGCTGTGGGCCGCAACCATGATGTCGTCAATGCAGCAGCTGACATTGGGGATACTGCGGAGGGTGGAGTCCATGACCCGCTGGAATGTTGCACTGGCATTGCGGAGTCCAAAGGGCATGCGTGTGAACGCGTAAAGACCCTGTGGCGTTACGAATGCTGTTTTGGCAATGGAGTCGGGGTGCATGGGTACGAACTGCAAGGCAGCCTTGACGTCGAGCTTTGCGAACCATCCGCGACCCTGTTGCCGCTCCTGTATGTCGACGATCAGCGGCATGGGATACGCATCCTCCTCGGTTACACGGTTGAGGTCACGGAAGTCGATGCAGAATCATTTGGACCCATCGGATTTCCCCACGATGACTAAGTTGGCACGCCAGGGGCTTACGATAGGGACGATCACCCCTTGCGCCTTGAGTTCCACGAGCCCCTCGGTGATGATCTTCTCTTGTTTAGGGAGGATGTGTCGTACCTTTTGCTTTGTGGGCATGGAATCCCCCGTGGAGATAACATGGAATGCTTCCACAGCCCCCAAATCAACCGTGGATCCAGCGAAGATGTCTGCAAATGCGTCCAGTAGGGCGCAGAAGTCTTGCTTTGTATGGGGGAGAGTCGTGAATGGAGCATGTGATCCCATCGCGGTGGTGGTGGTGGAGTTGTCTCGCGGAGTGGGTAGTGTCAGAAATATATTCAAGATGCACACGGTGCTGAAAGTATTTCTGATCTGCCCCTTCCGGTGATCATCTACCCCTCCTCATCTTCGGAACTCGGTCTTCGTAATAATCAGTATACCCAGCTCGGAAGGGGCTCACCTCCTGTGCATGCCGCGTACAACGGCTCGTGCGGCCTCACCAACCAGGATGGCTCACCGATCAGGCTTGGGCGAGACCTTCGACCAAGCCTCCCCAGCCTCGGCACTTGGCCAGACGTACCTGCCACGACTGTCGCCAACGGGCCACGCGGGACCACTAACGGCAGCCCACCACCGCCGATGCGCCTCGGTACTCGCAAGAAGACAAAGTGTTGGAGCATTCACCAAGCAATCACGACCGAGACCCTGGCGCCACGGATCGCCACCAAGACGTGGACGTGCCCGTACTCGAACAATCGTGCGGAGACGCTATGCGACTCCGCACCCAACAGCAGCAGCAGTAGCACTGCGGTTGTAGCGACACGCATCGCACAAGTCACCCTAGAGGGTGAACGCACCTAGACTTGAGGATAGCTCTCAGTAGTACTTAGGATCTCTGCTTGTTCCTAGTTCCTTGCCTCAAATCAATCAATCATTCAGTTCTTTCATCGATGTCCTTTGCCTCAGCTTCCGCTTTCCTTTATTAAGTGTGTTTGCCCCACTCCTCGCTTTCGCTCCCGTGTTCAGCTTCCCTTCAATATCCTGACAGGTAGAACTCCTCTTCCTCCTTAAGTGGAAGGCCAGTTCCAAAGACTCGCTGTCCCCTATTCCACAATCCCGGGAGGTTTGTCTGTACTCCACGCTCGGTAGACTCTTCCGCCAGTTCCTACAAGTCGCCATCTGGAATCTGTTCCGCGTCAGGCGCATCCGCTGGGACAGGTTGTAGCCCGTCTGCGTGGGCCTGGAAGTCCTCTACCGCAGCATCCAGGAGAGAAAAGGACTCGCCGCCGGTGACGGGTATCATCACCCTGTCACCAATGGTGATGGGGCAGTATGCTTCTTTCCCGGACGCGGAGCTAAGTTGCATGATCCCCAGGGAGAAGAGAAGGTTGGCCTGCCGCGGTACCAAGTAGTCCATGCCCAGGAGCACGTCATACGTCCGGGCTTGCATAACTTGGACGTTCACTGGCTCATGAAGGGAGTCCACCTGCATGGGTAGGTCGTGAATCTCTCCGTCCCCGTAATCCATTCCTCCGGCCGAGTTGGTGAAGAGTCGATGCGTAGGGAGGATGCGGTCTGTCCATCCGACCACCAAGAGGACGCGGAACACCACAGTGGTGTGAGTGGCTCCCGTGTCGATGATGGCCAGGAACTTCCTTCCACAGATCCAAACCACACAACAAGAGACCTCGTAGTGGTTGTCGTCCCGTCGCGGTAGTTCCAAGGGCTGTGGTGCCCACCCCCATTCTGCTTCCGCGAGACTCATTGCCAACGACGTCTCAGGTACCACACGGTGGGTGTTCTGTGTGCCATGTGCAGGCGTTGTGCAGTTGAGAGATATACCCACAGGTTGAAGGCATTGATTGGCCCTGACGAACTATTCCTTCAGTCACGATGCAATCTCGGGATGAATGCGGAGGAATTCAAAGAATTTGACTTCCAAAATGGGGGTGGTGAAGAGGCGTTGGACGTGGTCCGTGCTTCTCTCCGCGACTGCTGGGGCTATGTTGGGCCTCTGTGATGATGGGGCCGGTTGCTTCTCCACCGAGAGTGGTAGTTTCGCCTGTCGTCGTTTCTCTGGCACAGCGGTGCGATTGACAACTGCCTCCTGGAATTGCTCCTCCGCGGCCTCTGCCTTGCGCCTCAGGTCCTTTTGTACCCTGGCTGCCACTTGTAGATCCCATCCGCGCAGGCCCAATTCTTGGGCTCGCGCGATGAGAGTCGTTTCTTTGCTTGTGGGGGGCACTTCTGTGGTCTCGTCCTCTGCCATCGGTAGCCCCAATTGGACGTTGCAGGCTCCACTCGCACGGTTCGCGGATGCCTGTGGGTTGGGCACAATGCCTTGCCCGTCGGGGGCAGCTTGGGGTTGATGATCCGATGCCTGTCGCCCAGCTTGCGTCTGCTGCTGCTGCTGTGGACCCGGCCACGCCTGGTTGTAATACTGCTGCCACTGCTGCATCATGGGGTTCTGGGCAAGTGGTTCAGGGCGCGGAGCCGCTTGTTGCTTGCGAGGGCAGTCTCGAGCGATGTGTTCCAGGCTCTGGCACGTGTAGCAAGCTTTTGGCTTCTGCTGCTGCGGGGGCGGAGCGTGTGACGATGAAGGTTCGTCCGTGTCGGCACCCTGGTATTGTCGGGTCGACCGCTGTCTGGTGAAGATGGCTGTAGCGTCCCGCACTGAATCTTGAAGGGATAGATAGCGGACGGCAATCATGAGACTGCTGATCTCGTCCGGAAGTACGCGGATGAGGTTATGCAGCAGAACCCACAGCGGCACACCTTCTCCCTGCGGATTCTTGGCCACTGAGGCCCAGGTCAAGAACTACGTGCGGATGTTGTCGTCCTTGCGCATGCCCTCCTTCTCAATCTTTTGCAGCGCTTCTTCTTTTGTCAAGTGTTTAAAGCACTAGACAAGGGCGTTACCAAAGTCTTCAAAAGATGGGAAAGGCGCTCGTGCGTTGTACCAGTCCGCGGCCGCTCCCTTGAGGTGGAGTTCTGCGATGGCGAGACAGAGGTCGGGCGAAATCCGGCCGATGCTAGCGTAGAGGGTAATTTGTTTGAGCCAGACCCAGGGATCTTCCTCTGGGGCGCCCTTGAAGGAATCCAGCTGGGGAATGTTGGCAGGCTCGGAACGGATGTATTGCAGCTGCGGGACGGTGCTGCGGTTAGTCGTCAATGCAGTCACAGCACGTGGTGGAGGGAGGACCGCAGGTGGAGCCGCAGAGTATCCACTCGGAGAGATCAGCATATGGAGCTGCCCCGCGGTCATGGGAAGATTTTCTTGCGTAGGTAGGAGAGGCATGTACCAGGAAGAGAGAGCGGGTGTGAAGGCTGTGTAAGGTATGGAGAAGAATGATGTCCCAGGCGGCAGAACCTGAGTCCCTTGTACTGGTGGCGCCATTGTCTGGGGCACCCAGTATGTATGGACAGGTGGGACCGCAGCCGCGAGGTGGAGAGGAATTGCTGGTCCAGCGTTGGCAGTTGGGAGCGAATTCCCTTGTAACTGGTGCGGGAGCAGGTACAAATGGCTCTGTGCAGTTGGTTGTGGCATTGGCAGCGAGGCCTGAGGAGGCGCTCCGACTAGCATCGTTCCGACCATATGCGGGTGGGGGAGCTGCTGATAAGCGGGCATGGGTGGTTGCGGCAGCGTGTTGGGTACAAGTGTCTGCAGCATCGTTCCCACCGGCATTCGACCCATCTGCTCTTGTGTCTGGGTTGTCCACGGGGCTACCGCGGCCGCAGAAGGCTGCATCACGGTCGTCAGCTGTGCTCCGGCTCCGATTGTCCGCTGCTGATGATTTGTTCGTTGAGTCACGGTCGGTGGGGGCTGGGCTGTGTTCCCTTGGTGGGTGGCACCCCCTCCGGGCTGGGACATTTGTTGTGGCGGTTGCGTGACTACGGAGGGCCTTGTCATCATCCCCGCTTGCATCATGAGCTGCGGTGGCGGATGTGCTGGCTGCTGCGGACCCGCCGCAGGTGGATGCGGCATGGTTCTCGTCATAGTGCTCACCATCCCCTGCTGCTCCGGTGGTGCAGGTTGCTGGAGGGGGCGCCCCGGCTGGCAGGGTAACCAGGTTTGGCTGTGGCGTCTGCGGCGGCACTGGCCCAGACACGGAGAGCTGTGGCGTGGTCTCTGCCTGCCCGCCTCCCATGTGCGGCTGCAGCGGGTATCACAGTGGCTGAGCTACTCCAATTGTCTGGAATTGTACGGCTGCCCCTGTGGCTGTCGTTCTCATGGTCAGAGTTTGATTCATGGGGAGTTGGTTCACCAGTGGCAGTGTGGCACCTGATGCCTACGCGGACACGGGCATCCCCAGCTGCATACTTCCCGTGGGCTGTGCCGATGTAGCCATCGGCTGCTGCTGCAAGCTGGACAGAGGAGGTTCCGCAGTCAGGGCTCCCGGGATCGCCCCCGCCAGCTGCTGCGACGGGTTCATGTCCTACGGCATCCCAAAAGCAGGGGCTGGGAGTCCCACCCGCTGTAGTTGCGCTGAGATCTGTTGCCCGTCGGGCGCTGGTGCTTCGGGTATGCCTGAGTCATCGGGGCTCAGCGGTAAGGGTTGCGGATGTGCGGACAGGTGTGCGAGTTGCGACTCCATTCTGCCAGTAACCTGCTGCTGCTGCCCCCCACGACGCCGATACACCAGTCCGCGATAGGCCTCGAGTTCTCCACAACCGGAGGATACCTCCAGTGAAGGTGGTCCATCGGAGAACCACTGGGCCCCCAGTGGCGCATCGTGTCGGCCTTTGTGTCCCTGCTATTGTTGGATCGATCCATGGCTTTCAGAACTGTGGACAATCTCTACCTCCACTTGTTCGCCCAACACATCCATAATGCAGCGCCAGTGCAGCTGCTCCAACCACTTGGTCACTCGTCGGTGCTGGGCGAGCGGATCGGGGCCTGGTGAGGAGCTGACCAGCGTGCGAGACAGCACCGGTGAGGAGTCCCTGCTTCCCGCGTAGGTCGCGACTCGTCGTGGCAGGAAGTACCACGCTGATGGCTGCTGCTGCCGTCGACCGGTATCCTGATACACAAAGCTGGCCGCCGACATCAACGACTGATCTAAAAGGCACATGCAGTTCTGCTGGCAAAGAGCAAAGAACTGTCCACGCTCACCGCATCATGACACTGATACCCCCAATTTTGCCGCGTCCTTGATTTTCTCCGCGAACGTCTACGCTCCGCGCTCCTCCGCAGATCAAGCACTTCACCACCACTACTAGTCCACAGGTGTACAGCAAGATACAATCAGCTATTCCACGGACCACAGGTTTGGACCTCTGCGCAAACACCTTCCGATGAGTGACGCTCTGCGGTCCACTTCTCGCCACACGGGAGTCCAGCACCTCGTGACGTCCGACTCCTCTCCGCAGAATCCTCGTTCCGCGGACGTGTGCAAGCAAGGGACCGCCGACGGTTCCCCTCACTTGGAATTTTGGTTCTTCGCACACTTAGTCCCACAGTCCGCGGACCGGACTCTGAGCACAACAAAGGGAGGGAGGGCAATGGGTGGAGCACAGAGCTGAGAGTAGGCAAATGTCTTTGATAAAGCTGAATGTGGAGTACATGGATTGCTTCCGAAAGCGAGCAAGTCCGAGTTGCACTTGTGCTATTGCTAGTGGGGCCCTTTTCTACTTGGGATTCCGCACAGCGTGTCTACACGCCGTCGGTCTCATCCCTCTCACACCATCCTACTTCCTCCTACTTGGACTCCACGCGGTGCGGCTACGCACCGCGGGTCTCGTCCCAACCACACACACTCGCTGCATATCCCCTTCTTTCTTCAACCGCGGCTCGCACATGCGGCTCTTCGTGTTCTTCCTTGAATCTTCGTCCTCCGCGATGCGTCTTCCCGGCCCTCCTCCTTGATCACCGCTGTCAGCCTTGTGCTCTGATTGGTCGCTCTCCTGCCGCCTTCCTCCTGGCATCCGGTTCAGCAGGCGGATGTCTTGCACGTCCCACGCTCCAGCTTTACTTCCACCTCTCCACGGCTCGGCTCTTGTTCCTTTCCACTGCGGACTCTCCCGCCAACCCATCTTTCCCGCCACCGCCACTGGATTCCGCGCCATCCCACGCTCTACCGCAACCTCATTGTGGGAGCCAACTTTTCGCGTAGATCCATCCGTGTTCACCGATCCCTGGCAAGGTCTTCTCCGTGGATCTGCTAGACCGCGGAGACACCCTTCCGCGGATGCGTTGCTTCTGCCGCGGAGATGTGGTGGATTTCCGCCTGAAAACCACTCCGCAACCGGTTTGCACCACTCTGCAACCAGTTTGCACGACTCCGCAGCCAGTTCACACCACTCCGCAACCAGTTGGCACCACTCCACAACCAGTTCGCACCACTCCGCAACCGGTTCGCACTACTCCGCAACCTGTTTGAACCACTCCGCAACCAGTTCCCACCACTCCGCAACCGGTTCGCA
>SZWC01028901.1:0-25064 GCA_023375785.1 Penium margaritaceum
AGCATTTTGAAGCCTCTTGTTAGGGGTTTTACTACCTCTAAAGTTTTGGTGCTCCTTTTTGGAAGATGGGGTAATCTGGAGCGTGATGGATTCATGAGGAACATGGTCACTTTGTACAAACACTTGGTGCAGCAAGGAACACAACAAACTGGATTGAACAGGAGCATACACAGGGAGCATGCTCACCTTTAGATGCTGTCAGTCTGACCTGGAAGACAGGAACTGACCCCACGACTTTGGACAGCATTTCGCACATGTTACTGGCTGCCAAACTAGGCTCGAGACAGTAGGGAATGTTATTGGCTTATTGGGTAAGTGATCCCTGTAGCACCAAACGTACGCGTTGTGTGGAATGCAGCGTAGATGGAAGAGGAAAGGAGTAGTGAAGGCCAACTCATCTTTGTATGAAGATTGTATGAAGATGAGATTGGATAACTTGTGCAAGCTTATAGACAATATGGCAGCACTTTTTGGCACAGTGTTGCATTGGGGGAGGCCAGTTTGGATTGAAGCACTAGATATGTGTTGGTGTGTGAGTCACGATGACCTTTGAACTTGCCGTCGTCAAAGCTCGCCCATACGTCGGTTCACTCAAACGGCTGCAATGACAGCATCCGCACCAGTTGGCGCGCCCTCGTGTGCTCTCAAGAGTTTTCTCGGTGACCACCTCTCGGGCTCCACTTTATCAGTGGCGTTATCCTTGCTCGTTTATTAATGACCCAGGTGCGTGGAGTTTCTGTTTCTGCACCTGTACAAGGAACTAGCTAGTGTGCAGGTTGGGGCAATGCCGGTGTTGATGCAGCATGCGGGAACCCACGCTTGTTGCTTAGTTTGCCCCCTTAGTTTGCTGCACTGGCGTGGAAGTCTGAGAGCTCCAGAAAACAGTTGGAATGAAGCAATGACTGATTAGGAATGAAGAATGAGCAACCAATTGAGACCTCTCCCAATTCTAGTCTCACCTCAGCTCTGTGAGGCTTCTTACTAAGAAAATCATCCAACCAGACAATTCCTAGCACTATCCTGTCAGGCAGAATTCCCTGAGTGAGTGTTACGCACCCGATGTACACGAGTCCTTAATCTTTCCTAGTGGGCATTTCCGTTATTACACAAACAACCTATCGCGTCGCAAGACCGGGATATTCACTCCGATGGTCGAGGACAAACCGGCCAACTGCCCCCGCCCCTAGTGAATCTTCTCGAACCTTCTGACAACTTCGACCACGCTCGCGAACTTGCGACAGAAGTATCACGACCTTTCGGTCAACTTCTCGACGCACCGAGACGAATCTGGATTTATAAAAATGCATCTCGCATCTTCACCGTCGATTCTCGAAGGCCCCAGACTTCTTGGTGGACCTTGTCGAATCGGACCATTCACAACGCGACTCTGAACGAGTCGCTCGACAATCGACCTAACGACCCCGACTATATCTCATTCGTAACCCGACACTTGTATGTATATATGCTCGATCATTTCGACACTTGTCATCGAAGTACACTTACCACTAATCATAAATTGCTCAAGTGTCCCAAATTCAAAATCGTGTTCTACCCGCAACTTCTACCTGTTCACCATCTATGCTGCGTTCGGCATAACACTTGGTATCAGAGTGCAACGGTGCTGGAGAGGCATCCGACTACTTTACCCATCCAGAGGACTACCACGCACAAGCCGTCAGCGCATCTCGCATGTCAAGACTTCGCAGATTTCGCGACTACGACGTGAGGCAAGCGAGCACAATCGTTGACTAGCAACGGGTCTTCGGCAACGACTTCGGCGATGGAGGATGAGAATGTGCGGATGCACTCGAACCCTGAAGCGGCAGCGAACGTTGGCCTGACAGTCTATGCGACCGCTGGAACAACCACTACAGCTTTGACGACCAATCCGGTCGCGGACCCAATGGCCACAAACCAGCCGCCCCTACCAACAGCCTCGACGATGACAACAAGGACGAAAGGTGGCACTGGACGACGGGCGCGGATCAACGAAGAACTGGCGAACCGGATGTCTGCGCTCGAAGGAATCAACAGTCATCTGCTCCATTAACTCAAAGTCACGATGGAGGCTCTTCGTAACGCAAGTGCACAAGAAGCGGTGCTCGTCGAGAGAAATTCCCATGATGGGATCCACAATTATCATGGAAACAGAAAGAACCAGTCGGTAGACTCCTCGACTCTGATGGAAGTGGATGCCGTCGATCAGAGAGATACGCGAACCTGCTACAATTGCCTCAAAGTCGGATACATCGCTCGCAACTGCAGGAGCAAGCAGCAGGCCAAAGGGGGGGGGGGAATTCACAAGAAAATGAGTCGGGAAACGGCAAAGGTCAGGAGTAAAAGGCGCAACTCTTGTCTGCGAGGAGCGATCTATGCCTAACGATCGTCCATTTGAATGACCTACATCGTCGCAGAGGATTTATGAGATCGCAAAGTTTGACGAGGGGTACGAGGACGACCAACCGGCGATACTTCTAAAATTCTAACCTCGAGGATGCAAAAGTCGCAGAACCGTACCGGCATTATTGGATGGAGGAGCTTCACATAGCTTCATGATCAACGACATGGTTCACAAACTGTGTTTGTAGGAAAAACCGTCGATGGGAGATTGTGGATATGGAGACTCCAAGAACCACTATGACTACAAGTGGGAGATCTACGGGATGTAACGGTGTGGAGGTCTTGTCCAATGAGCGATCACAAAATCATCCTCGGATGAGATTTCTTGTATCGGCACAATTTGTAGGTGGAATGGAACTGCGACGATGTCTACGTGGAGATTGACGATGCCAAACAACAACTTCCGCGTGTGGGATGGAAGCCGACAGTGGAAGCAACAGAGGTGGAAGCAACAGAGGAAGCCGCGGTAGCCGAGAAGCGACAACCTATGCAGCCAATACTGCTCAATGTGGCCAAGTACTACATTCGACAAGGAGCTCGTACGTGGCTCATATATCTTGAGCCAATAGAAGAAGCAGAATTGATAGCAGCTGACTCATCATCGACCTCATGAGCCTCATCGGCATCAACAAAGTTCGTGATGGTACCCGAAGAGTTTGCACCACTCATCCAGGAGTTTGCGAACGTCTTCCCCGAAAACCTTACCTCCTCAACAAGACATCGACCATTGCATCAAGTTGAAGGCGGGCAGCAGACCTACAGTTTGAGGAGCCTATTGGATGAGCAATCACGTGGTGACCGAGTTAAAAAACCAACTCGATGAGATGCTCGGTCAAGGTTTCATCCGCCCATCCATGCCACCATTCGCGACACCGCTATTGTTTGTAAGAAAGAAAATTGGTGACATGCGGATGTGGACTATCGGGCGTTGAATGACGCTACCATCAAGATCGACTACCCTCTTCCCCGAGCTGACGAGCTTTTCGACCAACTCCGAGGGGCTCCAATTTTCTGTAAAATTGACTTACATAACATATATCACCAGATATGCGTGGTAGACGCTGACATCGAGAAGACGACGTTCTGAACTCGCTACGGGCATTTCGAGTTCACGGTAATGCCATTCGGACTGACAAATGCCTCGACAATGTTCATGGCGGCAATGAACAAAATCTTCCGCCATACCTTGACAATTTTTTCGTGGTGTACCTCAGCGAAATTATGGTGTACAACCGCATACCGGAGGAGCATGATGGACATCTTTGAAAAGTCCTCGAAGTTTTACAAAGAGAAATATTTTGAAAGCCTCTCGGAGTAGGACTTCGGTCGCTGTTCGATTGAGTTTTTGGATAATGTCATCAACGGTGGATGGAACACCATGAATCCAAAAAAAATTGGCAATAGTCGCTGATTGGCCGACGCCGATCAACGTTCGAGAAATTCAAGTTTTCCTTGACTTCTGCAATTACTACCGAGGATTCGTGCGGGATAACTCCCGGGTGTCAGCGCCTCTTTCCGACCTCACCAAAAAAATCAAGTGGCGATGGGGAGACAGCAAACAAGATGCGTTCACCACTTTACGGAACACTGTGACCTTGGTGCCAGCCCTATGATTAGCCAATCCAATGGTTGACTACCTCATGGCGAGAGATGCATCAGACCGAGCTATCGACGTAGTCCTCCTACAAGACCATGGCAACGGCGAACAACCGGTCTGCTACATGTCTCGAAACTGCGAGGACCGGAACTCAACTATGCCGTATACGAGAAAGAAATACTGGCGGTCGTACATGCGTTCAAGACATGGTGGAGTAACCTAGAGTGCCGCCGATGCATCGTGCACACCGACCACCATGCGTTGAAATATCTGAAAACACAGCCTAATCTCAGTCCTCGCCAAACCCGATAGGTGGAGTTCCTTGAATCCAAGTTCGACCATGATATCGAGTACCGACAAGGCAAAATCAACCCGGCGGACGCACATAGCCGCCAACCAGATTTAATGGCTCAGGTGGCAATGCTACAGCTGCAAAGAGACCCATATTTGTAGCAACTGTTTGCACGAGGCTACAACCAGCACGGCAGATACGACAAGGCGAAATTGTAGTTCGACACAACCTAATGGCGACAACGATTCACTCGCCAAGTGATCTTTCCCTCGAACGATGAACTTTGCCGTATGCTGCTCAAAGAGTGCCACGGCACAGGACCAGGTGGACACTTCGGAGAAGACAAGACGTTGAAGAAGCTGGTGAAAAACTATTGGTGGGACAAGATGCAATCCGACGTTGCTGACTTCTGTAAATCCTACGACACATGCCAAGGACTGAAATCCCGTCGCACACGGCCACCCTCCCTATTCCGACGGAACAATGGGCCAATATCTCCATGGACATTGTCACGGGATTACCAGTCACACCCGAGGGATATGACGGAATCCTCGTGGTCGTCGACAGGTTTTCCAAAATGTCCCACTTTATTTCGACAACGACCACCATCACCTCCGAGGGAACATCACGCCTGTTTCTAAACAACATCGAGCGGCTACACAGCGTATCAAGAACCATCATGAGCGACAGAGAAGGTCGATTCACCGGCCATTTTTGGCACGAACTAATGACTCGCTACAACACTATAATTCAAATTTCAACGGGGTTTCATCGATAAACCGACAGTCAAACCGAGCAGAAAAATCAGACGCTTGAACAAATTCTCCGAACACTATGCGAACCTCATGGGAGGGATTGGGCACAAAAACCCCCGACCTTCAAAATCACATATAATTTGGCAGTTTCCACCGCAACACTGTTTGAAGTGATGTATCGCAAACTTCTTGTCACACCAGCCGGACTAGAAAGTCATAGCAAAATTCCCCCGGTCGACGTTCAACGCTGAGACTTCACCACCATCTAGGAGGAAACACGACAGACCCTTGCAAAGACATAAGCAACGATGAAGCTAGCTGCTGACCAACATTACAACGACGATGTATTCATCGCTTCTCAGCTCTGCAAACATCAAACTCCACAGAGCCGACTATTCAAAGCTCAAACCCCGGTGGTTGGGGCCATTTGAGATCGAGCACATGCAAACCCGTGTGGTTGCGTGACTCAAACTCCCTGACACTATGCAAGTTCATCCGGCGTTCCATATCAGCAGACTCAAGCACTACGGAGACCTCGGAGAGAACTTCCCCTTCAGGGATGTCCCTCCCCCGCCACCCGTTCAAGTGGACGAGGACACAGTGTACGTCATCGAGGACATCCTTGGCCATCGACAAATGAAGCAAAATGATAGAATATATCATCAAGTGGCACGACTATGACACCGTGCATAACAGTTGTGAATCATACGACAACTTCCAAGACGTCGATCACCTAATCGACGGCTATTACCGCCGTCACTGGGACACATCTATACGTGCGCCGGGATGTCGCGACTAAAAGGGGGGAAGTGTTACGTACCAGACGTACACGAGTCCCTAATCTTTCCGATTGGGTATTTCTATAATTAGACTAATAGCCCATCGCGTCGCAAGACTGCGATATTCACTCCAAAAGTCGAGGACAAACCGGCCAATTGTCCCCATCTCTAGTGAATCTTCCCAAACCTTTTGACAACTTCGACCACTCTCGTGAACCTGCAACAGAAGTATCACGACGTTTCGGTCAACTTCTCGATGCAAGGAGATGAATCTGGATTTATGAAGATGCATCTCGCATCTTCACCGTCAATTCTCAAAGACCCCTGAATTCTCGGTGGACCTTCTGGAATCCGACCACTCACAATGTGACTCCGCACACATCGCTCGACAATCGACCCAATGACCCCGACTATACACCATTCGTAACCCGACACTTGTATGTTTATATTCGATCATTTCGACAGTTGTCATCGAAGTACACTTACCGCGAATGATAAATTTCTCTAATGTCCCAAATTTTAAGTCATATTCTACCTCGCAACTTCTACCTGTTCACCGTCTACGCTCCGCTCGGCATAACAGTGAGCCCTACTTGACATCAAACAGCTCAAAACACGGGCGTTGTCCGGGTTGAGAGGTCACAGTATGAGTCACTAAGGAAGTGCACGGATAAAACAACAACTCTCCCCCATGATGCAAGTCAAGTGTTCATTCAAGTGTACATGAACATGAAGAAGTCATGCTCCTCCATGGTCCCTGACCCAACACTCAGTACAAGAACAAAAGAAGACGAATCACATGTGCAACAAGAACCTATACAAGTAGAGGAGTCACACCACACACATTCAGGGTAACAATCCGATCGTACTCACAGCCTCCTTGAACGAGTTGTGCTTTAGCGCCTTGGTGAGGAAGTCAACCCTCATGCAACAAGGAATGTACATTGCGATTCTCAACATTGATGTGCTTTGTGTGTGTATGGTGGCAATCGTAATGACACTCTTGTTGTCACAGTGCAAGGTGATGGTCGACACTGGCTAACACAACTCACCCAACAAGCCACGCAGCCACACAATCTCACATGCACCAGCATCCAAAGCCGCATACTCTGTCTCTTCTCTGCTGCGTGCGACACACCTTTGCTTCCCGCTATACCATGACATCATCGTACCCCCGATGAGAAAGATCTAACCAGTGCGGCTCTTCCCATATGGACTCCACACCCAGTCGCTGTTGATATAGCCTACGGCCACCACGAACTGCTGACGACAGAATGTGAGACCTTGATGTGGGGTGGAGACCACGTACCGCAACACGCGGATAGCTACATCAAGGTGCAGCTGGTGTGGGACCTGTGAGAAATGGACAACGACATTCACAGCAAAGGCGATGTTGGCCCGTGTGGTGGTGGCGAAAAACATGAGTGACCCGATGACGTGGAGGAACGCCGGGATGTCCAGTGCTACACCCAAGATGTTGGCGTCAGTAACCTTCAACTTCATTTTCCCATCTGGGGTCATCAGGATGCAGGAACTGGGGACAGTGATGAGGAGATCAGCAAAGTGGTCAACAAGCGTCTGAACGTACGCTGCCTGATGTACCCGCATGGTGCTGTGTGCAAGATCACGCTCAATCTCCATGCCGAGAAATGCCTGCGCTGGCCCAAGATCCTTTATCTTGTATGTCGCCTTCAGCACCTCCTTCACCTCCTCGACAGCGGCAAGGTCAGGAGTCGTGATGAGTAGGTCATCCACATAAACGAGGATTGCAGCAAAGGGAGTCCCACAAGGAGTGATTAAGAGTGCCGGGTCTAGAGTGCTGCGGAGAGATCTGCCCTTCAAAAGGGTATGGTTGATCTCCAGATTCCAGCACCGAGGAGACTAATTGAGGCCATACAGGGCCTTCCACAGTCGCCAGACTTGGCCCGTCCCATCCTCAAAGCCAGGGGGTTGGATCATGTAGAGCTCCTCACCATCGAGAGCACTTTGAAGAAAGGCGTTGCTCACGTCCATCTGGTGGAGCTCCCAACCATGCTATGCGACTAGGCAGAAGAGCGTCCGGCTGCTGGTGAAACGACCAACCGGGGCAAAGACCTGGTCGTAGTCGACTCCAGCAACCTAGGAGAAGTCCTTGTCGGTGATCCGGGCCTTGTACTTGTCCCGAGTGCTATCTGGCTTCCACTTTTGGTGAAACAACCACTTTGCCCCTATGGCCTTGCGGCTAGGGGGAGGCTCCACGAGCTCGTACATTGCGTGCTCGTTGATGGCGGCGAGCTCCTCCCGACATGCAGCCTCCCATTGGTCTGCGTCGGGAGCAACACGGGCCTCTCGTAGGCTTTGTTGGTCGAGTTCCAATGGGGACAACACTGCTGTCAGCACACGGGCGGCACAAAGTCTTGCAAGAGCCCGGGCCATAGTGGCGGAGACCGCACGATGATGCTCCTGGGAGATGAGAGGGTAATCCAGGGCCGAGCCTGGGTGAGTGTCTTGGGCAACGAGGCCAAGGGATGTGAGGCCAAGGACCTTGATGCCGGGCTCACAACTCATGACAACGTGAGGAGAGGAAGGTGTGTCGACGAGTGTGCTTGAGGCTGGATGGGGGACCTTGGTTCGAGGACCCAGGGGCGGCGCTGGCTTATGGGGTTGTAGAATGCCACCAGGAGCGCTGGTGTAGACCTGGTGTGCCGGGGTGCCAGTGACTATAGAGGGAGCCTGGTGAGGACAAGGTGGCAAGGCAGGGGTAGGTGCCGGGTCCGATGTCGGGGAACCACTAGACATGGACGGATTCACGCGGATGGGTGCATCGGAGGCATGAAGGGGTTAGCCAAGGGGTAAGGCTGGGCTGAGGAGTCACCGGAGGACCCTGACTCCAACGGGTGCGTGACATCGTTGGCAGGGGACCTGGACGGCAAGGTGGACGGTGAGGGAGGATCATCCGGGCCATCTCCTGTCGGGGGTGTGGATGCAGGCGGGACGAACTGTGCCTCCGGAGCCGAAGAGGCGGCGCGACAAGTATCTCCTCCATGAGATGGCAACGACGAAGGCAGAGAGGAGGTAGACCGGACATGAGAGAGGTCGCAAGGGAAGAGTTCCTCAAAGAATAGGGTATCACAGGACTCAACAACGCGATGTCAGACGCGGTCCCAAAAGCGCCAGGCCTTGGACTGATGCGAGACACCAATGAAGGTGCAAATATGGCCGTGAGGATCAAGCTTGCTATCCCTCTGGTCCTCGGTGAGCCAGACGTTGGCGATGCATCCCTAGAGACAAGCAGGCTGAAGACCAGCCCGTTGACCGCACCACAATGTGTACGGCGTGGCCCAGCGAGGAAGGGGACCACAGGGAACGCGAATCCATACCTAGGTAATGTAGGACATGGCCTCAT
Source organism: Penium margaritaceum (assembly GCA_023375785.1). Classification (NCBI taxonomy): domain Eukaryota; kingdom Viridiplantae; phylum Streptophyta; class Zygnematophyceae; order Desmidiales; family Peniaceae; genus Penium; species Penium margaritaceum. The sequence goes on from SZWC01028901.1 coordinate 9,209, forward strand.
AGAAGAAGCTTCGGACAAACTGGACCTGACACGCATGGTGCAAACAACATCGGCCATGATGCTGTTCCAGCGCTTGGAGACACCATTCTGCTGCGGTGTCCCAGGGGCGGATGTCTCATGACAGACTCCATGATTGGCAAGATAGGTGGTAGTGTCCTCCATGTCCTCGCCACCACGGTCCGACTGAAAACATCTGAGGTTGCAGCAGCACTCCCGCTCAGTAGCAAGGTGCTAGGCATGGATGGTGGAGGCCACATCGCTCTTTTGGCGGAGGAAAATGACCCAACGATAGCGCACGTAGTCATCCGTGAGGGTCAGCACATACTGGCCGCCCTCAACAAAAGACACGACCGGGAGAGGGCCCATGAGGTTCGAGTGGATGAGCTCCAGCGGGTGCGTGGCCCGAGAAGAGGACACAGGGTAGGAGGCTTGGTGCATCTTGCCATGGGCACAGTTGATGCACTCGGTGCGGCAAGGCTACTAGAAGGTAGAGGGATCAAGTCCGAGCGCGAGTTGAGTGCGGAGCATGCTATCAATAGCATCGGAGTGTACATGGCAAAGGCGACGGTGGAGGAGGTGCACGTGCTGGGGGGAAAGAATATCGGTGACAAAAACATGTGTAGTGGTGGACGAGGAAGTGGACACAGATGAAGGAAGTCGATCGACGAGCTTGAGGTTGTCACGACAGACAGCACGGAACATGACCTGACCGGACGGGCAAAGTGAGACACTGCCAATGCCATAGGAGTGACGGAAGTTCATACTCATGAGGTTGATAGCCGTGACAGATAGGAGGCTGAGTTCGAAACCAAGCACATACAGCACATTGGTCACAAGGACGTCACCGGACGGACCACAAAAATGAAGGACGCCAACATTGAGGACTGACAAGATCTGCTTGGACCCCATCCAGACGTTGTGAACATTGCCAATGGGACCAAGAATTCTAAACCCGTGGCGACAGGACGTTATGTGATGCATGGCACCGGAGTCGATGATCCAGGTGCCTTCGGGGTCGCGGACCGAGTCTGTGACATTACAGCGAGCGATGAAACAGGACACAGGAAGGGAGATGGAAGTCGCAAGATGAGTAGACGGGACAGATGGAAAGTGATAATGCTAGTCATCCAACCATGCGACATCATCCAAAGCCGGCTCCAAAGGACAACATGCAGCTTCTTTGAGGTCCCCTCGGAGGTCAATCTCTGTCTGGCAGTGGGAGACCTCTGGGCTAGCAGTCACACAACTTGTAAGTCCTTGGGGAGGAGGCATGATGCCGAGCTGTGTGGTAATGAAACTGTGTAGCTGGTGAATCCAAGCACCGGAGTTGATAGGCGCCACAAACTGCGGGGTCACAAATCCAGACGGGGGATACGAGCTCCATTGGGACGGAGGCTGTGGGTAGTGTGCTGGTTGTGACAGAGCGTACTACTGTTGCTGTGGCGGTGGTGCATACGGCTGTGGCTGAGGTGAGACATAGTGCTGCTGCTGCTGCTGATGGAGAAGGGATGGCGGAAGCTACAGTCGAGGCTGAGGAGCCGGCTGCAGAGTGGAGTAGGTGGTGGCCAAAGTGCTACTAGGGGGAGAAGGGAGCAGCGGTGGCAGCGGAGGTGCCAAGGAGGCACTGAGGAAACAATGCAGGTCTCATCAGTAGGGATGGGACACGTGTACTACCCGTGCCCTGTCAGGCCGCAGTTATGGCATGTCAGGGTAGTGCCACCGGAAGAAGACTGTTGCCCTTTTCCCTTACCCTTCCCGCCCTTCTTTTCCTTGTCCTTGGTGCTGTCAGAGAAGGAACTGTCGGGGGAAGGGGTGGAGGTGCCATTGGAGGTGGTAGTTACGATTGTGGAAGAGGCACTATGCTGAAGCTGTGTGTCCCTGTTCATTTCCTCCACGCTGAGGAAGAGGCCGTACGCCTAAGTCATCAAAGTGCCCTGGGTTGCCAACGCCTCGAGGATGGATAGGCCGTAGGGGACGAAAATTTCCACAAATTCAGGAGTGACACCATTCTTGATGATGAGGAGGATAGCAAGTGGGGGAGGCACGACTGTCTTCAGCCGGTGAAGGATATCCTATGCCCAGCGCCAGTACGTGGCGAAAGACTCCGACTCCCTCACGTGAAGGGAGATGTTCTCCTTCAGGAGGGAGCTGATAGCTGCCTGACCGGAGGCACGATACGGCCGTGTGAGCGTGTCCCAAGCCCGCCGAGGGTCAACACTGGTATCGTCGATGGTGTCACTAAGGAAAGGCTCTAGGGTAGTGCAATCAGCATCGGGAGCGGCAAGGATGAGTGCGCAGACGGTACAGCCTGTCTCAAGTGCCTACTTCTGGATGGTGTTGTCATGCGGAAGAGTGTAATACGGCCACAGGCCCTCCCCCTGTGCCCAGATGCATTAGAGCAGTTCCAAAGATGGGAACTAATCATCTTTGACGAGGACAAGAGGAGGAGACTAGAAGTCCTTGTGCCGAGAGGGGCCGGCTGCTCCAGTGCCTAGGACGCTAGTAACCGTCTGCTGCTGTTACTACACCAGCTGCTACGCTGCTGTCTATGCTGCCACAGTCAGAGCAGGACCAGGCTGTCTGGGGAGGACTGTTTGGCTAATGCTGGTTCCGGCAAGCATCTGGCGTAGCTGATCAACGTAGCGTTGCAGATACGGTATGGGGTCTGTAGTGGACGGGCCTCGGAGCTATCCTTCTTGCCGACACCATTATCCTGACTGGGCATTGTCGATACTATAGAGGCCGCTGATGCCTCTGTTGCCACTGCGGCTACTGCTGCTTTTGCTGCTACTGCCGCTACTGCTGCTGCCGCTACCGCTTTTGCTGCTGTTGCTGCTGCTGCTGCTGCTGCCGTTGCCACTGCTGCTACTGCTGCTGCTGCCGCTACTCCTGCTTCTGCGAATATTGCTGTTGTTGCTGCCGTCGCTACTGCTGCCGCCCCATGCCGGATTGGTGCAGAGTCTCCCCTCAATTGAGAGCCGGATGATGAAAGTGGTCCGATAAAAAATCTGATTGCATTTATCGCTGATTTGGGATGGTGGCAAAAATTGACCTCCAGTCCAGAATATTGACGAAGTGCTAAAATTTTAAATTTTAGAATTTCAGCACTTAAAAATCAAGGTTGTCCAAATCAAGCAAAATTTGGACCACAGGTGCACCTGACTAAATGCATTGGTGGAAGTCTCGGCTTGAAGAACTGAAAAAAATGCCAAAACAACCTAATTCCGTGCTCAACTCGAAATATTGGAAAAATCTGGATCTATGACGCGGGACGATTAATGCTGGAGGCTAGAGACCACCAAACAAGCCGAGCATGGTGGCTATGGATAGCTTGTGACCTAAGCTTTCCAAAGAGCCTATACGTGCAATATTTGAAGTCCGTTTGATTCCAATGCAGTCGGGCGACTTGCGCCTACGTGTCCTTGTCCGTGCGGCTTCCAGGAAGGTGCAAGGACAGGGCAATAGCTACAAACGGTGCTCCTGCCTCTTTGCTCTCCCTCTTGGGTGTCTTCTGCTGCCACTACTGCTGCTCCTTGCCTTTGTAGCTGTGTCTGACACTGTTGTTGCTGCTGCTACTGTTGTGTCTCAGTTGCTGCTATCGATGCTGCTGCTGCTGCCGCCCTTGCTGCTGCCGCCGCCGCCGTTGCTGCTGCTACTACTGCTACTGCTGCGGGTCTCTCACACCTCTGGTTGAAGTTGCCACTTGCGTCATTGCCAGCAGGTTGCCTGACGTCGCTGTGCTGGCCACTCACCTCAAACATGGGGGTCAGAGCTGCCGGAAAAAATCCGGTAGCATTTCCCTAGCCCCGTGGCCGTGGGGAAAATTGTGATGCCGCCACCAGGCAGGTCACTGCTGCTGGAAGAAAACCGGCAGCATTTCCCCTGGACTGGCACGTATGGGACGTCCGCCGACGTAGGAAGGAACCTGTACACCATTGCTGCTGCTGCTGTTGCGTCTACAACGCTATGGTTATGATACCAAAAAGGAACTAGCTAGTGTGCAGGTTGGGGCAGTGGCGTTGTTGATGCATCATGCAAGAACCCACGCTCGTTGCTTTGTCTGCCCCCTTAGTCTGCTGCACTAGAGTCTAAGTCTGAGAGCTCTGGTTTGTTACTCAAAAGTGTGCTTGCCAGAGTTAGCACAAAAAAGCAGTTGGAATGAAGCAATGACTGATTAGGAATGAAGAATGAGCAACCAACTAAGACCCCTCCCGATCCTAGCATCACCTCAGCTCTGTGAGGCTTCTTACACAGAAAATCAGCCAACCAGAAAAGTCCTAGCATTATCCTGTCAGGCAGAATTTCCTGGGTGAGCCCTACTAGACACCACACAACCCAAAACCTGGGCGTTGTCTGTTTTTCCTCAAAACTGGACCATACCAAAATAACAACGCTGCAAATGCAGGCATACAGACAGAATCAGAAAGAAAAATAGCTTCGTGGAGTTACAGCTGTCCAAACTCGGGTGCCGACTGCATTGTACCTGAGAGCTATCTACGAATACTGGTGACGTGACAGCTAAGAGTTGCTCCCGATGGAGCTGGTTGTGTAAGGGTGTAGTGTTGGAAGCACGACGAGGAGGAGAACCACATGCTCGGATTCACAGCAACACGTCCACTCTACCGAACAACGCCCTGTTAGCAATATCGTCCATCTAGTCAGTCGTATACACGAGCATGTAACGAGCTGAGAGATCACAGTAGGAGTCAGTGAGGCAGTACACGGAAAAAACAACAACACCTGTTGCTTCTTTCGGTTTGTCATTTGGACAACCTAGGAGCCCGTGCGACTGTCTGCTTCTCCTTTGCTGGTGTTTTGGAGCTTGCAGCCGGGTTAGGCTAGTTTCTCACCGGTTGATTGGACTTGTGTGCCTAGTTGCACGTACGTGGGTGAGAATACATCTATACACTTGTTTGTTCATTGTTACTTACTTCCATACATCTATGCATATCTATGCCGTCTCTCCTCCTTTCAAGCGTTGTCTGTCACGTTGTGTTCACCAGAGTGTGATCTCTCACATAGAACGTCGTTAAGAGGGTTCTCTTATTTTCTCATAGTATCAAAGCAGTAGATAGACACCGCCTCTTCATCCCACAATGCAGCACACAACAACGGCAATGGAAACATCTGGGCTGGACTGTGTGGGGCGTACAGGTCCTGGCAATGTGGAGGCCCTGAGCTGAGGGCTCACGTCACGTAGTCCTCCGGTAGAGCAAGAGGCGGATTGCTACTTATTTTTTTTTCGACAGTTTCCCTTGTAGAGACGACCTTCTTGGTGGCGACGTGCAACGCTAGTGGCGACGTTATAGGCCACCACAACAGCATTGGCTGCCATAGCAGCGGTGTCCGGCTACCCTTGTCGAAGAGGAGCCAACTCACAAGCAGCAGTAGCAGCAACAGCCGTCACTGTCGCACCCCTGGGTGCATTGCATCCTCGTGCAGCAGCTGGAGCATCAACTGCAGCAGCGGCAGCAGCAGTTGCACTCGCAGCTATAACACTAATCGCTGAAGTAGCAACAACACAGTAGCAGTCACACTCGCACCAGCAGCTACAACAACAGCTGCAGCAGCAGTTGCAGCAGTAGCAGCACCTTTAGCCACTCTAACAGCTGCAGCCAGAGCCAGCAGCCGCACCAACAGCACAGCAGCCGCAGCAGTGAAAACAGTAAAACAGTTGCAGCAGCAACAGCTATGCTCGCTGCCGCCTCCCGAACCAGCCCATTGACCGTCGACCGGCGGACTCGTCGGTCGACGTGCTCGTCGTTCGACGCCCCCTCCCTGTTTGGTCCTCGCTCGCCAGCAAGGGTCGAGCACACTCTCTACCGAAAGAAAAAACAAAACAAAAAAAACTGGTGGGGGAGAGGCTTGTCACCCCCATGCACCCTAGGTCCTTGCCCGGGTATCCTCTTGAATACTACCTTCTTGTTAGTGGCTTGGTTTTCTATCATTTCAAATATTTTTCTTTCTTTCCTGTGGTTTTTCTTTTTCTTCTCCTTTTTTTCATTTTTCCTTTCTCTCATCCTTTTCTGCACGCAGTCGAGACCCGGAAATTCGGGGATTCGTCTTCTTTCCGTGGGAAACAGTGTGCCTCCCCTCCCTTTTTATCCCATCCTGTTTGGTTGAGACCCTCACACTTGGGAGACTAACCCCGTGTGTTGGGAGACCACCGTCGTCATGTCCTTGCCGATTCCGACATCCTGTTCGGCTTTTGTGCCACCCTCCTATTCTACGGTGGGTGCTCTCCACCCAGGGTGGCGTTGGCTTCCGCGACCGTACTACCCTACGGTCCATGGACCACCTTCTTCATCCTATACCCCGCCCTCATGTCTCCAGTCTGCACCTCCATCTCTTTCTCCGCCGCCGGCTTGGTCCTTTTTCGAGCTGCCACATTGTCCGGACACATCTGCACCGACCTCCACATTCCCTCTTCATCCTCGGCCTCAGGATGTCCACTCTGGTGTGAGTTTGACTGTCGAGTCCAGGGGTCACCGTTGTTTGTCAGATGGAGTCCTTTGGGGCGTGTCAGATTGTGGGGCTGTGTCGTCCATGGAGTGGATTGAGAATTGGCATTCATTTATCCTTCCCAATCTCCTTGCTGTGACTTCTGGTTGTGCTGAGTCCCTTCCTGCCCTTCCTTACAGCGTCGCGCAATGTCATGTGACCGCTCCGCCTTGTGTGTCGAGTGGCTTCTGGATCATCGATTCCAGAGCTACTCATCACATGATGTCGTCTCGTGCCGCATTTATCACGGTGGAGCCTGTCGGTGACATACGCTTCGTCGGCAGTGGTTCTAGCCGGATGTTGCCAGTTCAGGAAGTTGGTATTGTGCATTTTTTCGGTCTGTCAGGTGAAGTCTCCTTGCCTGATGTCCATTTTTTCCCTGCGTTTGAGGTCAGCTTTCTATCTTTCACTGCCTTGGATGATCAATGGTGTTGGCACTTTGTCCCTACAGTCATCTGGTCGTCCCGTTCTCCGTGGTCTGCATTGCGACAAATTATATTGTGTACCTTTGTTTGCACCTTCACCCGTCACCGCTGTAGCAGCACATATACATGTTGCTCCCTTGCTTTTGCCTACACACACACACACACACACACACACACACACACACACACACACACACACACACACACACACACACACGTTTACTCCATCATGGTCTGTGTCACGTGCATACAACCACCATCCATGGCCTCTTGTGTCATCAGCGTGCTATTGGTCTTGACCTTGGCACATTTTTTACGCCATACATTACTGACTGTCTTGATTGTGCACAAGGCAAGATGCATCGACCGTCCTTTCATTTTTCTGACTTCCGCACGCTGCACCCCCTTGCCCTTGTCAATGCGGATGTCATGGGCCTGCTCCCTGGTGAATTTCTAGAAGGTGTTGGTCAGTACGTCTTGTGTCTTACGGATGACCTCTCTCGCTTTCTCTGGATCTTTGCCCTTCGCCAGAAAAGTAATGTTGGGCCCACGAACGAGTTTTAGCTCGTCCAGGCCGAGCGTTCTTGCCAACGTAAGCAGATAGAATTCCGCTCCGTTCGTTGCGGGGAGTTCATGGATCCCACGACCCGCTTCCTCCAGTCTCAAGCGGTGCATTGCAAGCTCTCTGTTCCATATACACCACAATAGATTGGAGTGTCGGAACATTGGAACCACACTCTTGCTGACGATGTTCGCACCCTTCTTGTCGAGTCTGGTCTTCCTCCACTTTTTGCCTTTGAGGCCATGTCCTACATGATGTGGATTTGGACCCGTGTTCCTCACCGTCTGTTGCCTCGTCATGTCACGCCATTCGAGTGATGGTATGGTCGTCGTGTTGACCTTTGCCTTTCTCGTGTCTGGGGCAACGTCGCTTATGCCTGGCTCCCTGAGGACCAACGTGATGGAAAACTGTCTCTTCGAGGCTGTCACTGTCCCTTCCTTGCAGTTGCCTCTGAGTCCGAGGCATGGCGCTTTTGGGACCCCGAGCGTGGTTGGGTTGTCGAGTCTCGTGATGCTCTTTTCTTTGAGAGCACCTTCTCTCGTGACAATTCTCATTGTGTCCCGTTGCTTGCATCCTTCTCCCGTCTAGGAGGAGGTGGTGGTGTATGTTGAGTGAACTTTGGTAGTGGATGCACTCTGTATCCCATTGCGTCGTCACTAGCGTCATCTCCTCTCGCATCCGTGTCGTCACCAGCGTCACCTCCCACCGCGTCTGTGTCGTCACCATTTTCATCTCCTGTCACGTCTTTGTTGTCACCAGCGTCATTTCCTATCGCATCCGTGTCATTTCCATCGCCATCTCCTGTGACATCTGCGTTTTCACCTACATCATCTCGTACGAAATCTACGTCGTCGCCTGCATCATCTCCTGACGCGTCTTTGCTAGTGTCATCTCCTACTGTGTATGCATCGTCACCTGCGTCACCGGTTGTGGTCCCATCGGCAACAGATCCAGTCGCACCCTCGCGGAACCCAATCTTGTTGTCATTTGTTTGTGTGCCAGGCCGGTCGTCGGAGACCATTGTAGGATGCACCTCACTATGTCGTGTCTGCTAGTCGCACAGCCTCAGCTGGTCCCTCTGGGCCGTGCGGTCAATTTTCCATCTTCACGGTGGTGTCGTTGACCTCGTACAACCTACCCCTGTCTTTGGTCTTGATGCTCTTGGTCTGGCGGCGGCTCAGGTGCAACCTAACACTGTGCTTGGACATTCTATCATCTCTGATGAGTTTGACCGAGCCATTGTGGCAGCTGGGTCTACTCAATCTCTGCCATGTTCCTCAGTGGCCATTGCACTCGTTGCAAGTGATACCACTGCACGTGTTCATGAAATGAACAAAATGCAACAAGCATGATTTGCTGCAGATGCTTCACTCTGGGAGCAGGCTATGTGCCAATAACTCGCTACCCAACATGATTGGGAGCTCCATGAGATAGAAGTAAATACTGTGTACTTGTACGGCAACCTCAAGGAAGAGATTTACCTCGTCCAACCGACAGGGTTTGAGGACGGTAGAGATAGAGTCTGGCGCCTCCAAAAGGCCTTGTATGGTCTGAAGCAATCCTTGAGCTACTAGAACCTCAAGATCTCCGCTACCTTAATGCGGGACACGGCTGACCCAGCTATGTTCGTGAGTGCCTCCTCTACACCCTTTGTTGCTGTCTGGTCTATGTGGAAAACCTCTTGATTGCATCTCTTGACTTACAGGCTTTCCAGGCTGTGAAGGATCTCCTCGTGTCTGTGTACAGAATGAAAGATCTTGGTCTGGCTCGTGTCATCGTGGGAATGGAAATTGAGCGTGATCGCCATCTTTGCACACTACAAGTGTATTAGGCTCGTTATGTCAGGACGCTGGGAGAGCGCTTTGTTAACCTACTGACCACAGTCCCCTCTGCATCCACACCTATGATCCCCACTGGGCAGAGGCTTCTTATGTCGGTAGACATAGATCGTTTGGGGGAGCCTGTCAATGTCACGACGTACCGTCGAGTCATTGGCTCCCTGAAGTTCCTCGGGACCACGATATGTGCAGATGCTGCCATTTCTGTGAACTTCTTGTGGTAGTTCTTACAACATTCATGTCAGCTCCATCTGGAGGCTGCTCTGGGCCTGGTGCGATATGTCATGTATACCCCTCGCCTGGATTAGTGCTTTCATGCGCAACTGTCAGCTGTTGTTGACAGATAAACTTACAGCGATTGGACCCATGATCGTGATGCGCGCAGCCGGTCCAGGTACATCTTTGTTGTGGAAGGCATAGTTGTCTCATGGAATAGTGGCAAGTAGGGTTGCATAGCACGGAGCTCGAATAAGGCTAAGTATGTCACATGGGGAGCTGGGGTCTGTGAGAGCATATGGTTGTGCCGTCTTATGCAGTAGCCACGCCAGCCCATCCGCTACTTCACCATCCGTTGTGGCAATGAGAGCACGAGCCGCATAGCAGAGCATGATGGCATGTGTCACATGTGCACAAAGTGCATCAACATTGAGCATCACTTCATACGTGAGAACATTGCATGTGGCAATGTGTCTATTGTGGGTATTGACAAGCGGTAGCAGCGTGCGGACTTTCTCACCAAAGCGTTGTGCAGCGACGAGTTCAAGTTTGCTGTGCACAATGTTGGGCTTCTTGCGTATGCTCCTGCTACTACCTGATTTGTACCCTGCTTTTGCTGATTCCTCTTTATTTTACCTGTTATTGTGTGGTCCTGTCTTGTGCCGCTTGCTGTGCATTGATGTTACCGTTGTTTGTGACCCTTGTTTGCTTGTGGTGACTGGCGTCTGCGGGTCATGGAGGAGTGTTGGTGTGAGTCACGGTAACCTCTGGGCTTGTCGTCAAAGCTCGCCGGAATGCCGGGGCACTCGACGGCTACTATGACAGCATCCTCACCAGTCTGTGCGTCCCCATGTGTCCTCCAGAGGTTTCTCAGTGACCACCTCTCGCGGTCCGTTTTCTAAGTGGCACTATCCTTGCTCGTCAATGATCCAGTTGTGTGGAGCTTTCACTTCTACACCTGAAGCTTCTTTTGGTTGGTCATTCGGACAACCAAGGAGCCCGTACGACTTCCAGGTTCTCCTTTGCTGGTGTTTTGGAGCTTGCAGCCAGGTTAGGCTAGTTTCTCACCGGTTGGTTGGTCTTGTGTGCTTATTTATACGCACATGGGTGGGACTACATCTATACAATTGTTTTTGGTTTTTACTTATTTCCATTCATCTGTACATATCTTTGCCATCTCTCCAGTAATTCAAGCGTCGTCTGTCATGCTGTGTTCACCACAATTTGGCTCTCACAATGAACATTGCTAGGAGGATTCTCTCATTCCCTCAATAGGGATAGATAGGAGGGAGGATAGGGGAGAGCAGGGGGGAGGAGAGTAGGAGAGGGGGATGGGGGGGGTTTAGTGGAGGAGGGTGTTGGGGGGATGGCGGGGTAGTGGAAGAGGGCTTGTAAACATGAACTTAGTTAAGAAAGGTAACACTGGCAGGAAACATAGTGAGAAAATATTGGACAAGTTCAACATCCACTAATGCTATGGCCATGAACAGCACACACACCAGAAGTCCATAGATCTGTCAAGCTAGACCTATGATGGACTTGGGCCACACTACCTGACCCCACTAAGCCCTCTTCTCCTATTCCCATGTATAGAAGGTTATCATCGTAAACCCTGCTTATTGCTTTGCTCTTCTATGCCCACTTCATCCTCTTCCTCCATTCGCTATTCTCCCTCTTTTATCTTTCCCTCTTGGTCCTACTGCACCCCCTTGTCCTTCTGATCAACGAGACACCTGGTTTCCTCCTCTTCACTCTGCTTCTCCACCATTGCCATGGCATCCTTAGACCTTTTCTGGTACTTCCTCATCTTCTCTCGAAATTTTTGCATTCGGGACTTGAGCTCATCCCTTTTTTTTATCCACTCCTGCCCACACTTCAGTTTTTTTTACCTTCCACTCTTCAAAATTCACTCCTTACTTCTTCATACCTTCCAATATTCTGGAGCTCCTCCCACTGGGGCTCATCTGCTTTCAGCCCCTCAGTGTTCATGTGTAAAAGGGAATGGACAGACTCAAAGTAAAATGCGAATGGAATAGAATAAGCCAAACTCGGCGTAAGAAAGGAAAGCATCTTACCTGACGGTTATAGATAGGTGGCTTACATTTATCGCGGTTGCCGCATGAAGCCTGGTTCTTGCTGCTGAGCCTAGAAGACGACGACACCCGCTGAAATTCAGAGTTGAAAGTCGCCAGGCTTTCAGCTGGTGTTGAGAATTGTGCCTCGGATGACAGCTCCATCGGTCTGGTGTTGCTCGGTGAGAACGCGGGACTACTGGATTTTCTGAAGTCACTGGGATTGCTAGTTGTTTGTAGCCGGTTCCTAGCCTTCAAGAATGCTGCTGGATGGATGCTAAGTTGCTCGGATGAAGATGATATTGATTCGGTAATCTTTAAGCAGGAGGGACACCGCTCAGCCATTGCAGTCTCCTTGCCGCTGCCACCGCTCTGCAGTTTCTTGGGCCGAAGCATACGCCGCTCGCGTTTCTAGCTTTCATAGCTTTCTGGATTTCGCCTTCTCTTCCCCGGAAAGGGGAAACGTGGTAGTGAGGTGGCTGGTGTGACCGCAGATTTTGACTTGAACACGATTTTTGGATGTACGACTATGAAGCGTGGCCATGCAACTTGGAGCAGAAAGACACAGATGTGATGAGGACGCTAGGGTTGAAGCACTGTGCTTCATCTCTACATGATGTCAAAACCAAAAAAAAAAAACTTCCAAAATGTAGCATGCACTGTGTCTTGAGACGGAGCACCTTATAGGGCAGCTGATGACGTGAACTGCAGAGGACGGTCTCCCTTTGATGGAGTTTCTGCAGTGGACGGTATATCTTGTGGTTTGCGATGAGATCAGAGTAAACATGGATGAAAGAACAATGGAAAATGGTAAGATTTCGCAAGTTTGAGGAAAGTTGAGTTAGGAGCTGATGTGTGTGCTCATGAAGAATCTATACAATGGTTGGATGGATTCCTATGAGCGATGACATTGGAAATGATCCCTCATAGTGACCGAGACGACATGGAGAATCCATCCGAAATCATCCTACCAATCCCATTCTTTCACAGCTCGTGGAAAGAAACGAGGCTACAATGGGGTTCTACAACGGCAGCATTCCCAAACCTTCGCCATGGTGAAAGTTGTGGATTTCAGCAGGTCAGACATGGAAAGGCAGCCTCGAGCTCACCTCTGGTGAGGCTGGCCTCTGGCCAGTGTGCCCGGGTTGTCCCTTGCTTTCCCCATGTCTAACGAGTCAATGGCCTCATTCATCATGTTATCCACTGGGCACAGCTGACGTGGCTTTCGTCATTCATGGAAAGCATCCGCAGGGAGCAAGGAGCTCGGCCACCCCGGTTTGTTTGTTTTCATTTTTTTTTGTTTTTGTTTTTGTTTTGTTTTGTTTTTGTTTTTGTGTGTGTGTGTGACTTGGACAACCTTAGAGGTGAGGGAACCTATGCTGCACCCTTGAAGGTCTGGACACTTCTCTGGCAAGAGCTTTCAGTCATCGACTGTGCTCTATGTGACTTATGTCACACCAGTATAGGTATTCATGGAACCCTAGTTCTTTGGGTGATGTGGGAGCCTCACCCACTAACCCTCACCCCTAAGAGTATCTTTGCCACGGGTCGTAACCCTGAGGTTGGGGGTCCAATGGTATGTTTTATCTTATCCCCTGAAATACTCGTCATTCCTTATGTGTTAGTCTTTCTAGTCCATAGAAGCTTCAAGTTGGGGTGTAGGACGAGGTGTGGTGGTGTTAGTTTTTTGTCAGCTTTGCACATGTGATTATGACCAGTTAGTAGTTGTAGCATTTGGTTTATTTTCCTTTTTTGGTTTTTTTTTTTTTTTTTCGTTTTTTTTGTGTAATTGGATGAGGTGTATGTCAAGTTGGTATGTGAATGTTTGGATGATGTTGTGGCAGAGGAAGGCAGTTGGATTTCTTAGTGGTGTTCTTTTTTCCATGGATATTTGGCACCTATATGTCCAGAGTTCCCGGAAGGTGATTGCTTGCAGTAGTTGCCACCATTTGAAGCTTTGATGTCCATGATGAAATATGAAGGCGGAGGTTGTGCTTTGTTTGAAGAAGATTTGGAAGCTTTTTCTAAGTTAAAGAGAAAATTGTTGTATCTTTGGGCAGTTTTTGAATGCATGCTTTATGACTTCACTGTGTCGGAGACAGAGCGGGCAGATGTTAACGAAAGGATGTGGGAGGAATTGTATTCTGTGTCGTACCTGGATACTTTGTATGAGGATTTTTAGGAGTGTGTCTTTGGGTTTTGTGGGCAGAATTTTGGATGTGATGATGGTTTGGAGTGCTTTGTCGTTGAGAGCATGGATGCCTTGGTCGGCCCACTTGGACTGGTAGGTATCTGTTTGGTGTTTTTGTTGAGGATGTTGTACATGTCCATTTGTTTTGGTGTATAAGCAAGCTCTATTCTCCACAATGGGATGTGTACGTTGTTGCAGTTTCCCAGGAATTTGTTGTCACTTGTGGACCGGCATCCAGATGCTCAGGTCGTGAACGGGTGTTACATTAAAATCTGTCGGTACAATGTCAAGATTGGGTGTCACAAAAAAGGCTATTGCATTGTATGCATCACCATTTGGCTGAAGGCGGTAGATGAATTCTGGTGTTTTATGGATGTATGAGGTTATGCACCAGAAGTCATGCTCTGAAAACTTGTCTTTCTTTTTTTGTAGAATGATATCTGTCCATTCTCGAGGTATGGCCTGTTTGAAATTGTCGACAACATTCTTCTCTTGTGTGTTTTTTCCATGAGGAAAGAGAGATAATTGTTGTTGGAGTATGTGCTTGAGTTGGTATTCGTGTTCTAGAAGGAAAAGATCCCGTTTGTCAAGTCCGAAAGGCTTACCATTTGGTTTAAGGATAAAGCGATTAAACACAACACATTCTTGAAGTAACTCTTGTCGCAGCATGGATGGTGGCCGTTTGATTGGGTTTGAGGCTAGAAAATGGGTGAGGATGGATGTCCATCTTGGGTTGCGGTGTTTTTGAATTGAAGTATGTCTGGATGGGAGAGGAAGGAATGCCCCTTTTTGAATAAGCCAAGGGTGTTACATGCTACATGTTTCCAGGAATCTTGTGATGCAGAGAGGAATTTGTAGCCACGTAGAGCTTGTTGGGCCTGAATGAGTGTTGTTGGCCAAAGGACGCCTAGCCCACCTTGGTCCTGATGAGTGATGGCGAGATTTTTATTGATAAAACGACGTTTGACGTCTTTTTTTGACGTAGATAAACGGTTTAGTATCGTGGTTTGAATTTGTTGTAATGTTTTTGGATTTGGAGGGCATAGATTGGAGTGGTAGAGTAATTTAGGAATTAGATGGTTGTTTATGATGATGATGAGGGTAGATAGTGTAAAGTGGAAGTTTTCCCAGAGGAGAGATGCTTCCTTAATTTGTTTAGTTTGTTTGGACCACATGGTGGTGTTGCGATTATCATGGTCCAGTGATTGAGGGTCAGTGGATTCTTGGTAGACTTCTGAGTTTGGTGCGTTTGTGTGTGGACCAGCTGGAAAAAATATTGTTTCTCCTTTGTTCGCTTTGAGTCCAGTCAGATCCTTGCTGATTTCTAGAATTTGTGCGGCTATTTCTAGGTCGAAACTGTCTTCGATCAGGATTGTGGTGTCATCTGTGTACGCAGCAAAGCTAGTGCAGTATGTGACCGTAGGTAAGACTTTGTCAATGCATTTTGAGAAGTATTGGTTAAGGGGCTCCATTGCAATAATGAAGAGGAGAGGGGCTAACGGGCAGCCTTGTCTGACACCGGTCTCCGTTCTTATTTGAGGTGTGAGGGTACCATTTAGGAGGAAGCTTGTTCTTGTGTTGTGGAGGGTGGCTTTTATCCATTTGATGTAGGTCGGAGGGAAGTCCATGTTTTGCATGGTGTTGTAGAGGTGTGGTCTAAGAAGGGTGCCGTATGCCTTTTCAAAATGCGCCAAAAGGATGGTGAGGTTTGATTTGATGTGCGTGTCCTAGTGTTGCATGTGTAGGATGCAGGATATTGTGTCTTTTATGTTTCTACCTGCTACGAAGCCTGTTTGTTCTGGATTGATGATGTATGGGAGACTACCGTGAAGTCTATTGCCTAAGATCTTAGCCAGTATTTTGTAGTCTGTGGTCAGGAGTGAGATAGGACGATGATTCCTAATGTCAGTCGCGTCCCCTTTTTTGAACAGTAAGCAGGTTACAGAGTCTGTGAACTCTATGAACATGTCTGGATCAAGGAAGGCTACATCAACAAGGCCAACCGGGTTTTGACGATGGACATCGGGCCGTTCCAGCAGCGTCGAGCCGTC
>SZWC01028902.1:2270-22161 GCA_023375785.1 Penium margaritaceum
TTCCCCTCCCCTTCCCTCCCCTCTCCTCCCCTCTCCTCTCTTCCACACCCACCCCTCATTTGGTTGTGGGGTACTTGGTGTGAGGGGGTATGGGTGTGTGTGGTGAACACCGGAAGTGGTGGACCCTTGAACAACATGGCCCTTGAACAACATAGCCCTCCCTCGCCTTGCTGCCTGGTTGGCTGGTTGGTCAGTCAGCGAGCCAGGTAGTTGCATTGCATCTCTCCTCTCATCGTTCCATGCCACCTTCGCCACTGCTCATTGCAGTGCGACCACACCATGGCACAGCACCGCACAGCACCGCACAGCACAGCACAACACAGCACAACACAGCACAGCACAGCACAGCACAGCACAGCACAGCACAGCACAGCACAGCACAGCACAGCACAGCACAGCACAGCACAGCACAGCACAGCACAGGTCCAGCACGTGGAGCAGACGAGCACGAGGCTGTGTCATAAGGCCACGTGTTGCCATAAGGCCACGTGTTGTCATAAGGCCACGTGTTGCCATAAGGCCACGTGTTGTCATAAGGCCACGTGTTGCCATGGGGAACAGCAGCGGCTGATGACAGACAAGGGCCATGGAGGGCCCTTGTGCAACCCAACCCTCCCTCCCTCCAAGTCGAGGCGCAGTGGCCAGTCCTGCTTGCTTGTGTGCGTGCGCACACAAGCAAGCACGCCATGCCAACAGCGGCACTCACTGCCGCCCACCGCATGCCACAGTGAGAGTTTGTTTGTGTGGCTGTGAGAGTTTGTTTGTGTCAGCCAAACATGGCAATGGAGCGTCTACAACGGAGGACTCAGCCTGGTCATGTGCTGCAGGATGGCCTGTCTGGGTCCGCCGCTGATGTGGCAGGGTCCAACGCTGACATCGTCGGGTCCAACGCTGACGTGGTTGGGTCCAACGCTGACGTGGTCAGGTCCAACGTTGTGTCGCGTTGAGTGTCGCCATGGCACGGCAGCAACAGCAACAGCCACAAGGCAAGACCTTCAGATGTCCTCGGAGACCACCCACAAACTGCTCCTCCAAGCACATTGCGAAAACGCTGTCACCACCGCCTTACCACCCAAGCTGCAGAGCTGTGCACGAGCTGCCGACACGCAAAAACGTGATGCAGTGCCACTCTGGCCCTCTTGGGTCGCCTATGCCGCGCGCGCTGTGCATGGCAGCTGCCTTGGGTAGATGTGCCGTGCTGTGCGGTTACTCCAGCATTGTGGGACAGACTGGACACCTCGTCGTACGTCTGACTGCATTGCCGCCAGCTCGCACAGACGCTTTGTGTGCTGATCTCTCTGTTGCTGTCTTCTGTCTGTCCACCCCCACCGCCTCCTGTCCATCCCTATTCCCCCCTCACCCCTTACTCCTTCCCCCTTCCCCCCTTCCTCCCTTCCTTCCCGTCCATCTTCTTGTTCTCACTGCAGGCGAGGGAGGCACCCGCAAGGGCAGGGACAAGGACACGGCTATGGATCTGGAAGCGTTGGTGCGCGCCGCCATACACTATGGCTGGGACCTGCCGTCGGACCAACCCTCTGCTGCCACTGCCAACCTCTCCCCCCTCCAGATGTCGAAGCACGCCTCGCAGCAGCAGCAGCAGCAGCAGCAACAGCAGCAGGAGCAGAGGCAGCAGCGGTGCACAGACCACGTGGCGGCGGTGGGGCCGAAGCACGTGCGTGCGATGCTGACGGCGGGCCGCGTGCTGCTGGCCATGGCGGAGGCGGCGGTGGCGGCGCTGCCCACCACGCTCGCGCACGACGAGGAGGTGCTGAGCGAGATGGAGGAGGGGCGCCACCACGAGCGCCACCGCGAGCGCATGTGCGGTGCCGCAGCCTCCTCTGCTTCAGCGGAGGAGGAGATTGCGGCGGCAGAGGAGGGGAGTGCAGCAGATGGCAACAAAGACGAGGGCACAGGGGGGGCGCACTCCCGCCCCGTCGATGGTGGTGATGTGGAGTCTGCGCCAACGGTCGAGGAGAGTGCGGAGGAGGAGGAGCAGAAGCTGCAACAGGAAGAGGAGGAAGAGGAGCAGGAGGAAGGGAAGAGGTTCAGAGAGGACGACAGGAAGACTGCAAGCACGGGGGAGAAGAAGAGCAGCGACAGCAAGGAGTCGATGGAGACCAAGCAAGCTGCAGACCTCGGCAGAGGCAAGGAAGAGCGAAAGACGCCGGAGGCGGAGGAGGCGGAGGGGCCGCCCGTGTGCGAGGCAGACTTTGGGCACCACCACCACCGTGGAGTGAGCGAGGACATATTCTACACGGCGCTGCAGTTCCGCATCGGCAAGAAGCGCATCCTCCACGAGCTCATTCAGCGCCTCAGACAGACGTGTGTCGGCGGCTCAGACAGCTGAGACGGCGTCGGCTCCAGTTGGTTTGTCCCTCTGGCAGAGCTTCCTTCCTAACTCGATGATCGTGCAGAGCTGCTGATTTTTTGCCAAATTCTTTGTGCTCCACAGACTTTCTTCCTCTGTCGGCTCCTCAGAAGAAGATGAGAATGTCGTCTTGCTCTGCCGAGGACAGGAGATGTGTGGATGGGCAGGGGAAGATTGTGGGAGCGTCGTCGTTGTGGATTTGTGGACCCATGCTCACATTTGCAATGCATCGGTCTCTAAATTCATCGTGGGTTGCGCGACGTGCAACGTCACGTGGAAGGATTCTGCACATGTGCTTATTGTGTCTAGTGTCCCCCAACTTCTACTTTGAATGTTTGACTAAACCAGACCTTGTGCCTAGCCTTTCACAAGCTCTAGCTGACCCGTTCGATGCTCATGCTCTGCGAGCCCTAGCACTTGAGGGAAGCTCACGGCATTGACAAATCAATCCATGCAAAGACATGCTCTTGGCCTCGGGGTGAAATGTACCTATGTGTTCGATTTCTATACTTGGGTCAGGGAGTGGGGAACAGTAGCAACGTAGTTCTGGCGTAAAGGGATGGGCGACGAGGGTAATTCTTGGAGGGCAATCGTAAAGGAAGCATGTCATATCTGCTTGTGATTCTGACAGTGTCGGATCCAGCAGCAGGCTACCAAAAACACACATGTAGCCTGGATTCATAGAGGTAAAAAAAAAGGGAGGTGATTTGAGCTTTTCCCATCGTACCTCAGAAGACTTTTGGGTGCCCATATATGTGCCCTCAACGGCCAACCATTGCCTTCCTCAATCACACAATCGAAAACTGGAAACTAATCGAAAGGGTAGATTGCGGCAGTTGCGTTGCTAATGCAGCATGCGGGCTTCCACGCTCGTTGCTTAGTGAGCTGCCCCCAACTAGAAAACCTAGGCAGCACGTTGGGGCAGCAGCGTTGTTGATGCAGCGTGCGGGCTTCCACGCTCGTTGCTGAAGTCAGCTGCCCCCTCAGTCTGCTGCTCTAGAGTCTAAGTCTGGAAGCTCTGGGTTTGTTACTCAGAAATGCGCGCGCCAGTGTTAGCGCCAGAAAACAGCTGAAAACTCAAAGTGACTGATTAGGAATGAAGAATGAGCAACAATGGGAGACCCCTCCAAGTTCTAGCTCCCCCCCACTAGTGTAGAACTTGTTACTCAGCTAACCAACCAATCAGAAGATAGTGCTATGCATATTTTTTGGCAAGCAGGGTTTTCTCGGTGAGCCCTGCCAGACGCCCGACAGCCCAAAACCCGGGTGTCGTCCGTTTTGCCTGAAAACTGGACCATACCATAATACCAACGCTGCAAACGTAATCGTGTGGTCAGAATCAGCTATAAGAATAGCATCGAAAAGTTATGGTTGTCCGAACCCCGGCAATGCCTACGACAGTCAGTGACGCCAAGCAGGGCCACACAGCAGGAGACATGGACCCTAGGCATAGCATGACGATGCAGACGTAATGCCACAACCAGAAACAGAGCCGAGTGCATGGAAACAACATATGCAGTGGCAGTGACCGCCGGCGGCTCGATCGTCGCGGAGGCCTGCCGATGGAGCTGAACGCATCGCCGTAGGGAGGAGGCTTTAGCGAACGGTGCGTGGGCCTCAGCGCGCGTCGGCTCCACCGCGCGACACTCTAGCAGCGTCGAGTCTCGCCGTCAGTCATCTGCACGGCGATGTACAAAAGCCGGGAGGACACAACAGAGTACAATGAGAGATGCGCGAAAACCAACACTCCCCCATGACTCACAGGCGTACTGCACATGTGCGGGCAGAGACACAGACAACGACCAGACTCCCCCAGACCACACAGAGATGCAAGCAGGGACAAAGAGAGCAACTCATGGACTTACGTCGACCGAACTCACAGCCTTCTTGAACGAGTCACGCTTTAGTGCCTCGGTCAAGAAGTCAGCCAACTGTCGTGCTGTCTCAATCCACACCATGTTGATGCTGCTGTCATGCAACAACGAACGCACATAGTGATACTCAACGTTGATGTGCTTTGTGCGTGTGCGATGCACGCTGTCTTTGTCGGCGATGGCCATGGCACTCTCATTGTCACAATGCAACATGATGGATGCGACAGGCTGACGCAACTCGGACAACAAACGACGCAGCCACACACTCTCACATACGCCTGAGCCAAGAGCCACATACTCAGCCTCAGCAATGCAACGTGCAATGCACCCCTGCTTGCTACTGCGCCAGGACACAGGTGTGTCGCCAATCAGAAAGATCCAGCCTGTGCGACTCTTACCGTCCGGACTGCCGGCGCAGTCATAGTCGGTGTATCCCACCGCGACCACAGACGGCTGACGGCGGAACATGAGACCTCGCCGAGGAGTCAAGACAACATAGCGCAGTACTCGGATCGCGGCCTCGTAATGGAGGTGACGCGGCTCCTGAGAGAACTGGGCCAGGAGGTTGATGGCGAACGCGATGTCTGGGCGCGTCGTCGTCTCCAGGAACGTCAGTGACCTCATGACTCGCAGGTACATGGTCACGTCAACTGGCTCCCCCACGACGGTTGGGTCGGGACTCTTCAGCTTTACCTGGCCATCGGGTGACATGGGTGAGGATGCGCTCGGCACGAGTGGCAGGTCCTCCGCAAAGCGGGTGGACAGAGTCTGCACATAGGCGGCCTGGTGGATGTGCAGGACGCCCTGGGGGCGCTCATGCTCGAGCTCCATGCCCAGGAAGACTCTGGCAGATCCGAGATCCTTCATCTGGTAGGCGGCGTGCAGCAATTCCTTGACGCGCTGGATGGCAGCCGTGTCTGGCGACGCGATGAGGAGATTGTTGACGTAAACCAGAACAGCGGCAAAAGTCTGGCCTCGCGGACTGACAAACAGTGCGGGGTCAGCGGTGTTGCGCTGGAGTCCGCCCTGAAGGAGCGTGCTGTTGATTGCTTCGTTCCAGCACCGAGGCGACTACTTCAGGCCATAAAGGGCCTTACGCAATTGCCAGACTCTCCCGGTGCCATCGGCGAAGCCTGGGGGCTGCACCATGTAGAGCTCCTCACCCTCCAGTGAGCCATGGAGAAACGCGTTGCTCACATCCATCTGATGCAGCTCACACCCATGCTGGGCGACCAGGCTGAAGAGCGCCCGGCTAGTGGAGAACCGGCCAACTGGGGCAAAGATCTGGTCATAGTCGATCCCACGAATCTGGGCAAACCCCTTGGCTGTAAGGCGGGCCTTGTACTTGTCCAAGGACCCGTCGGGCTTCCACTTGCGCCGAAAAACCCACTTGGCGCCGATGGCATTCCGACCTGGAGGAAGGTCGACGAGGTCATACACATGGTGCTGTCAGATAACAATGAGCTCATCGGCACACGCAGCGTCCTCGTGTGCAGCCTCAGGTAGCTGAGTCCTCCGGGCGTGCTTTGGAACGGACTGAGAGAGCGTGTGCATCTCGAGCCCCTGGTGGGATGCGCGCGAGTGCAGCCACGACAGCGTGCCGATGCTCGTGATGAAGCATGGCGTAGCCCAGTGCGGAGCCCGGATGAAGGTCTGCAATGATGGCCGAGGTGGTCAAGCCGAGGGCCTTGGTGCCAGGGTCCCCACTCACGATTGTGGGAGTGGAAGAGACACGTGGAGCCACGGGGGGTCGAGGCACCACGGAGCGTGGTGCGACAGTCCGCACGCTCGTCGATGGTTTGGGTCGGAGGCTGCCGCCTGGGCCACGTGTGTAGCGTGGCAGGGCAGGAGATGGCGTTGAGTCCGACGGGCCAATGGAGGCAGACAGGGTTGCTGGTCCAGAGGGGCCAGCGGATGCAACCGGGGCAGCTGGCCCGGATGGGCCGGCGGACGCGACTGGGGCTACTAGCTCGGAGGGACTGGCGGGCACATCTGGGACTGTCGGACCGGAGGGGCCAGCGGACACGACTGGGGCTGCCGATCTGGAGGGACCAGTGGACGCGACTGGGGCTGCTGGCCTGGAGGGACTGGCGGGCGCGTCTGGGACTGCCGGACCGGAGGGGCCAGCGGACACGACTGGGGCTTTCAGCTCGGAGAGACCAGCGGACACGACGGGGGCCGTGGGCTCGGAGGGGCCGGCAGACCTGACTGGGGCTGCCGGCTCAGAGGGACTGGGGGATGTGTCAACCGGAAGCGATAGGACGGAGGACGGACGCACTCCCCCACGCGACGGGATAGATACAGACGAGCCGGAGTGAATCAGGTCGCGAGGAAACAGGTCCTTGAAGAAGAGTGCATCCCGGGGCTCGACGATGCAGTGCCAGGAGGGATCCCAGAAGCGCCAGGCCTTGGACTGATGAGAGACACCGAGGAAGGTGCAGGGACATCCGCGGGGGGCGAGCTTGCTGCCCTGCTGCGAGGCATGCAACCACACCATGACCACGCAGCTCCAGACGCGAGTCGGGCGGAGGTCAACGTGCTGACAGCACCAATGCTGGTAAGCGTGGACTGGCGGTGGAGGGGACCGTGGGGAATCCGGTTCCAGACCCAGGTCATGTAGGCCATGGCTTCAAAGTAGAAGCCATCGGAGACACCGGACTCGACCCGCATGGTGCGGATGGCGTCAGCCATGGTACGGTTCCACCGTTCTGAAACACCGTTCTGGGCAGGCGTGTAGGGCACGGATGTCTCATGGTGGATGCCGCGTGAGGTGAGAAAGGTCGTGGCCTCGCCCATGTACTCACCACCGCGATCGGAGCGAAAGCGACAAAGAGGGCTGCCACACTCGCGCTCCGCAAGGACAAGCCAGTCCTGGATCGTGCGGGCGACATCGCTCTTCTGCCAAAGGCAAAAGGCCCAGCGATAGCGAGAGTTGTCGTTAGTGAGGGTGAGGACATAGCGGCTGTGCTTGCTGACGGACTCGGTGGGGAGAGAGTCAATGACGTACGAATGGACAAGGTCAAGAGGGGCGGACACACAAGAGGAAGACAGAGGGTACGTGGACCGGTGCATCTTCCCCTGCGCGCAATCAATGCACTCGGAAGGGCAAGGGAGGGGGAAAGTCTCCGAGTCAAGGCCTTTGGCCAGCTGGGAGTGGAGCATGCTGTCTACGGTAGCAGAGTGGACGTGGCAAAGGAGGCGGTGCAAGAGGCGAGTGTGCGAAGGGGAAAGCGTGCTGGTGACAAACACATGGCTTGTGGCGGCCGACGGGGAGGAGACGAAGGGGAGGAGGGGAGACTGGGCACATGCCACAGGTTGCCATGGGCGGTGGAGTGTAGGACTACGAGACCAGACGGACGCAACGACACAGTGCCAACACCACGCGAGTACACAACGTCCATGCTCATGCGGTCAAGTGCACTGACGGACAGGAGGCTGAGCTCGAGACCAGGGACGAAGAGGACGTCGGTCAAATAGACGTCACCGGCAGGACCACGGAAACGAAAAACGCCAACACCACGGACAGGCAACACCTTTCCGGAGCCCGTCCGGACACCGGAGACATCGCCTACAGGACCGAGCATACTGAAGGCCTCACGAGAGGCCATCATGTGATGCGTGGCCCCGGCGTCGATGATCCAGGTCTCAACGGGGTCCTGGACCAGGGTCGCCAGATTGCTAACGGTCACATGTCAACAAGCAAGGGACACGGACGTGGTGGAAGGAGGTGCAAACCGAGACTACCAATCGTCAAGCCATACAACGTCGTCACAGATAGGGGTAGAGGAGACCACGGGAGATGATGCGACAGACGAGGAAACGGGACACGACCGCTGATCAGTCTCAGTCATGCAAGGCGGGACAGGAGAGCAGGAGGTGATGCAACTCGTACTTCCCTGGGGAGGAGGGCGCGTCAGGCCGAGTTAGTGCACGATGAACTGCTCCAGCTGACGCTCACGAGAGGACAGCCCGGGAGTGTAGACCGAGTGCGGAGTGACGGCACCGGAGCCCGGGTAAAGGAGGGACAGTGCCGGCCACGGGAACAGAAGCGCCGACGACTATGGGTAGTACTGCTGCGGCGCGGGGGTTTGTGGGAATGGCGGAGCTGTCGGAGGGGTGGAGCTGCTGGACGAGGTCGAAGTGTCAGAGCCAGCAGAAGCAACGGCGGCAGAGGCAAGACGGGGCTCACGCTGGCAACGCGTGGTGGCGATGACGCGCGCCTCGTCCGTCGGGAGAGGGCACATGTACCACCTGTGCCCGGGCTGGCCACAATTGTGGCAGACCGAGCCACCACCGTTGGACCCGGTCGACGGCTACTACTGCTACTGTTACGGTGGACCCTTGCCTTTCTTGTTCCGGCTCTTCTTCTTCTTCCCCGAAGACGATGAGGTAGTTGCGCCAGGGGGAGGCAACGGCCATGGAGGCAACGGCAGGAGAGGCGACGGCAGGGGATGCGAGAGCCTCCGTGCGATGGAGCTCGGAATCCTGGTGAGCTTCCTCAATGCGGAGGAAGAGCTCGTATGCCCAGGGCATGAGGGTGCCC
The DNA here is from genome assembly GCA_023375785.1 of Penium margaritaceum. Taxonomy (NCBI): domain Eukaryota; kingdom Viridiplantae; phylum Streptophyta; class Zygnematophyceae; order Desmidiales; family Peniaceae; genus Penium; species Penium margaritaceum. The sequence goes on from SZWC01028902.1 coordinate 11,056, forward strand.
TGGGCCGCCATGGTGGAGAAGACGTCCTGGGGGTAGTGCACGAAGACGTCCGCTTATGCGCTGGTGGCGCCGCGCTTCATGGTGAGGAGAGCGGACAGAGGAGGTGGAGCAGATTTGTCGACACGACGAAGGATGTCCTCCGGCCGCTTCCAGTGGGCAGTGACCGTCTCGGTCTCCCCCATGTGCAGGGAGTTAAACTCCCGGAGTAGACGGCCGATCTCAGCGTTGCTGGACAAGCGATGGGGCCTGGTGAGGACGTGCCACGCGGCTGCAGGGTCTCGGATGTCGCCAGAGGTGCAGTCGCCGAGGAAAGGCTCTAGGGCCAGGCGGGAAGCTGGAGGGGCGACTGGGACGAGGGCACGGACGGCGCGACCAGCGTCATACAGCTGGTCGGCCTGGGTGGAGTCGCAAGGGAGGGTGTAGTTTTCCCACAGGCCCTCACCTTGCGCCCAGATCCGGAAGCTGAGCTCCCAGCTCCGGAATTGCTCGCCGGCCTGAAGCGGCGGCAGCGACGTCTCAAAGTCCTTTTGCCTACGGCCGGCGCCCAGAGTGGGGCCAAGGACGGAGGTCACTGTCTGTTGTAGGCGCTGAGTATGCTGTTGTGCCAGGTAGTACGCGACAGCAGACACAGCTGGGGTGGCGTTCCCTGGAGGGATGAACGGCGGCGGTGCACTGGTGGTAGTCTAGGAGGGTACTGGCTGTAGCGCTGCAAGCTGCTGCGTCAGGGCGGCGAGCTGTTGCTGAAGAGCGACGAGGGGATCAGGGTTGCCACCATCGACACCAGTGGGCTGCTGCTGCTACTACTGGTGCTGGTGCTGGTGCTGCTGCTGCTCTTGCTGCTGCTGCTGCTACTGCTGCTGCTGCGACTGTTGCTGTTGCTGTTGCTGCTGCTACTGCTACTCCTGCTGCTGCTACTGCTGTTGCAGTCGCTACAAGAAAGGGGGGGTAGGGGTCCCCCCAACAGAGGAGGACCCCTCCTCACCGGGGCTACCAGCCATGGTTTGGTGTCCTTTGTTTTTTTTTGTCTTTGAGTTGCTGATATCAGCAGTGGTTTAGGACGGTGGGAATTCTACCCACCCCTTTGGTTGTCTTCCCCCTTCCCTTTCTCCCCCTTTTTTGGTGATGACATCAGTAGTGACGTCAATAGTGACGTCAGGAGCGGGATGCTCACGTTAGTAGTAGCGGTTGTTGGGGCCGCCGCTACTGCTGTTGCTACTACAGCCGCTGTAGTTGTTGCTACTACTGCTGCTGCTGTTGCTGCTGCTGCTGGAGCTGTTGGTGCTGTTGCCGCTGCGGCTGCTGCTGCTGCTAATGTAGGTGCTGCTGCCATAACTACTACTGCTGCTGTTGCTACTATTGTTGCAGCTGTTGCTACTACTGTTGCGACTGCGGCTGCTACTACTACTGCTGCTGCTACTACTATTGCTCCGGCTGAAGGTACAGTTACAGCTGCTGTTGGTGCAAGCTACTGCGGCTATTGTGGCTGCTGCAGCCCGCTGCTGCTGCTGCACGCTACTATAGCTGCTACGTGCTGCAGCTGCTGTCGCTGCTGTTGTGGGCTGCTGCTGCGGGCTACGGGGTGGGGGATTTTTTTTTCTTTTTCTTTTCTCCTCCTCGTCATTTTTTTTCTCGTTTTTCCTGTCACAGCGGGCAGCAGCCCGCTGTCTGCAATGAGCAGCGGGCTGCTGCTCACTGGCAGCAATGAGCTACTGCTTGCTGACAGCAGCGGGCTGCTACTCGCTGCTCGCTCATTGCGAGCTGCGAGCAGCAGCAGCCGCAGTTGGCTGCTTGCTGCTGCTACTGCTGCAGCTTGCTGCTGCTGCGGCTCGCTGCTACGGTTGCTGCAGCCCGCTGCTGCTGTTGCACGCTGCTACAGCTGCTGCGTGCTACGGCTGCTGCTTGCTGGTGCTGCGGGCTGCTGCTTGCTGGTGCTGCGGGCTGCTGCTGCGCATTGCTGCTACTGTTGCTGCAAGCTATTGTTGCGGGCCGCTGCTGTTGTAGGCTACTGCAAGCTGCTGCTTCTGCCTGCTACTACTGCTACACGCAGCTTCTGTTGGCTGCTGCTGGCTCTGCTCGCTGCCGTTGCCTGCGGCTGCCGCTGCTACAGGTTGCTGCTGCTGCGTGCTGGTACAAGTCACTACACCTGGGTGACGTTGCAGCGTGCGTCGTTGCCCGAAGGTGTCGGACGCCGCTTGCCGCTCACCTCCTTGCGTCACGCGTGGGGTTCAATGCTGCCGAAAACGTTTCGGCACCATTTCCCCTGGCCCAGTGGCCGTGGGAAGAAATCTGACGCCACCACCAGGAGGGTCAATGCTGCCGGAAAAAATCCGACAGCTTTTCCCCTGCACTGGCGCGTATGGGGGGTCCGCCGGCGTTGTCTGGCACCTGTTCGCCAGTCTTCTGCTACTGCTGCTACGCTCTGGCTCTGATACCAAGCTAGAAAACCTAGGCAGCAGGTTGGGGTAGCAGCGTTGTTGATGCAACGTGCGGGCTTCCACGCTCGTTGCTTAAGTCAGCTGCCCCCTCAGTCTGCTGCTCTAGAATGTAAGTCTGGAAGCTCTGGGTTTGTCACTCAGAAATGCGCACGCCAGTGTTTGCGCCAGAAAACAGCTGAAAACTGAAAGTGACTGATTAGGAATGAAGAATGAGCAACAATGGGAGACCCCTCCAAGTTCTAGTTCCCCCCCACTAGTATAAAACTTGTTACTCAGCTAACCAGCCAATCAAAAGATAGTGCTAGACCTATTTTTTGGCAGGCAGGGTTTTCTCGGTGAGCCCTGCCAGACGCCCGACGGCCCAAAATCCGGGCGTCGTCCGTTTTGCCTGAAAACTGGACCATACCATAATACCGACACTGCAAACGCAGTCGTGCGGTCAGAATCAGCTATGAAAATAGCATCAAAGAGTTATGGTTGCCCGAACCCGGGCAATGCCTACGACAGTCAGTGACGCCAAGCAAGGCCACATAGCAGGAGACATGGACCCTAGGCATAGCATGACGATGTAGACGCAATGCCACAACCAGAAACAGAGCTGAGTGCATGGAAACATCTGCAGTGGCAGTGACCGCCGGCGGCTCGACCGCCACGGAGGCCTACCGATGGCGCTGAACGCATCGCCGTAGGGAGGAGGCTTCAGTGAACGGTGCGTGGGCCTCAGCGTGTGTCGGCTCCACCACGCGACACTCGAAGAGCGTCGAGTCTCGTCGTCAGTCATCTACACACCGATGTACAAAATTCGTGAGGACACAACAGAGTACAATGAGAGATGCGCAAAAACGAACACCCCCTCAGTCTGCCGCTCTAGAGTCTAAGTCTGAGTGCTCTGGGTTTGTTACTCTGAGATGTGCGCATCACTGTTAGCGCCAGAAACTAGCTGAAAACTGGATGTGACTGATTAAGAAACAAGAATGAGCAACAATGGGAGACCCCTCCAAATTCTAGCTCCCCCCAGCACAGTGGAGCTTGTTCCTCAGTTTCTAAGCCAATAAGAAAATAGGCCTGTTTTCTGGCTGGCAGGTTTTCTCAGTGAGCCCGGCTACATGGCGAACAACCCAAACCAGGGCGTCGTCCGTTTTGCCTGAAAACTAGATCATACCATAATACGCATGCTGCAAATGCACTCGTGCAGTCAGAATCAGCTAGAAAATCAGTCGTGAGGAGTTACGGCTACCTAAACCCAGGTGTTGGTTTTTGTCTCGCATCTTTCACTTGTACTCTGTTGTGTCCTCCCGGCTTGTGTACATCGGCGTGAAGATGACTGACGGCAAGATGCGACGCTGCTGGTGTTTCGTATGGTGGAGCCGACGCACGCTGATGCCTACATGCAGTCCGCTTGAGCCTCCTCCCTCCTTCGTACTCAGCTCCATCGGCAGGCCTCCTCGGCAGTCATGCCGCCGGTAGGCACTGTCGCTGCATATGTTGTCGGCACATGTCGAGCGTCGTGTCTGACTGCAGTATTGCGTTTGTAGCGCTGTGTCATGCCTAGGTTCCAAGTTCCATGATTTTCGGGCACAGTTGGTACTGGGGATTATTATAGGCACTGCCTGGACTTGGGTAGCCATAACTTCGCAGTGTTGTTTTTCTAGCTAATTCTGACCACACGACTGCGTTTGTAGTGTGTGTATCATGGTATGGTCCAGTTTTCAGGCAAAACGGATGACGCCAGGCTTTGGGCTGTCGGCCGTCTAGCAGGGCCCACCGAGAAAACGTTGCCTGCCGGAAAGTAGGTCGATTTTGTGATTGGCTTAGAAACTCAGAAACAAGCTCTACAGAGCTAGGGGGAGCTAGAATTTGGAGGGGTCTCCCATGGTTGCTGATTCTTGTTTCTTAATCAGTCACTTCCAATTTTCAGCTGCTTTCTGGCACGAACACGGGCGTGCACACCTCTGAGTAACAAATCCAAAGCACTCACACTTAGACTCTAGAGCGGCAGACTGAGGGGACAGCAGACTAAGCAACGAGCGTGGAAGCCCGCACGCTGCATCAATGATGCTACTGCCCCAACCTACGCTTTAGCATAGTTTCAAGCTTGGTATCAGAGCAAGAGTGTAGGAGTAGCAGCAGACAATAGGCGTACGAGTGCCCGACTACGCCGGCGGACCTCCATATGTGCCAGTGTAGAGGAAATGCTGCTGGATTTTCTTGGCGGCATTGACCCTCCTGGTGGCGGTGTCATTTTTTTTCCACGGCCATTAGGCTAGGGGAAATGCTGCCGGACTATTTCCAGTAGCACTGACCCCCACGCAAGACGCAAGAAGGTGAGCAGCAAGTCGTGTCAGACACTTGATGGCGACAACGCACGTGGTGATGTCATCTAGAAACAAGATGCAGCAACAGAAGCAGCAGCGTGCAATAGCAATAGCAATAGCAGCTTGAAATAGCAGCGAGTAGTGGTAGTAGCAGCCAACATCGGTTCTACGCAGCAGCATTAGCCGATAGCAGCAACAGCTCGCAGTAGTAGCAGCCGGCAGGATTAGCAGCTCGTAGCAGCAGTAGCCCGCAGTAGCAAGTAGCAGCAGCAACCAATAGTAGTAGATCGCAGCAGTAGTAGTAGCAGGAGTAGCAGTAAAGCAGCAGCAACAGCCAGCTACAGCAGTAACAAGAGGGAGTAGCAACTGGCAACAGCCGGCAGCAGCAACTGCAGCAACGGCTAGTAGCAGCAGCAGTTGTAGCTCCTCGAAGCCCGCTGCTATCAGCAAGCAACAAGCTAAGAGCTTGCTGCTTGCAGTAAGCAGTGAGTAGCGAGCTCGCCACTCGCAGCTCGCTGCTCACCGCGAGCAACGAGCTCGCTGTGACGAGCGAAGAGAAAAAAAGAAGGGGAACATAAGAAAATCCCCCACCCTAGAGGTGGCCCTGCAACGGCTGCACCCACCACCACAACCGCTACAGTAACCATTGCAGCCGCAGCAAAAAGCAGCAACAGGAGTAACAACAGCAGCTACTGCTATAACAACAGCCATAGCAACAACAACAACAACAACAACAACAACAGCAATTGCATCAGTAGCAGTAGCTGCTGCTACAAGAACAGCCGCAGTAGTAGTAGCAGCAACAACAGCCATAGCAGCAGACCATTGGCAGTAGCAGCAGAAGCAGCAACAGCAGCAGCAGCATCGGCAGCAACAACAGCTACAACAGCAGAACCAACTACCCTATAGTTGACACAGTAGTGGCTCCAACAACAGCCGCTGCTGACGTCAGCCATCCCTAGCTGACGTCACTACTTACATCACTGATGACATCAGCAACAAAAAAAAGACAAAGAAATAAAAAAAAAACTACTACAGCAACACTGTAGATAACGCGACAACAGCTGCACACGCCAGCCATTCAAGGCTGACGTCATTGCTGACATCAGCAGGAGAACAGAAAAGAAGACCAAACTAAAACAAAGGGGGAGACAAAACACCATGGCAGAGAATGAAGAGGGGTCCTCCTCTGTTGGAGGACCCCCCTTTCTACAACAACTGCAACAATTACAACAACAGCAGTAGCAGTAGCTGCCGCCAGTGCAACAACACAAGGAGTGGTAATAGCAGCAGCAGCAGCAGCAGCAGCAGCCGTGACAGCAGCAGCAACAACAACAATAGTAGCAGCTATAGCCACATCAACGTTGAATATCACTATGTGCGTTTGTTGTTACATGAAGGCAGCATCAGCATTGTGTGGGTTGAGGCAGCACGACAACTGGCTGAGTTCCTGACCAAGGCACTGAAGCGCGACTCGTTCAAGAAAGCTGTGAGTTCGGTCGACGTGCGTCCGTGAGTTGCCCTCTTTGTCCCTTTCTATGTGTCTGCGTGCCCTGGGGGAGTCTGGCTGTTGAGTATGTCTCTGCCCGCCCATGTGCACTATGTCTGTGAGTCATGGGGGAGTGTTGGTTTTTTGCGCATCTCTCATAATTTTCTTTTGTTTCCTCCCGACTTGTGCACATCGGCGTGGAGATGACTGACGGTGAGATTCTACGCTGCTGGAGTGTCGCCCTGTGGAGCCGACGCACGCTAAGGCCTACTCGCAGTTTGTTGGAGCCTCCTCCCTTCAGCAACGTGATCAGTTCCATTGGCGGGCCTCCTTGGCGGTCGGGCCGCCGGCGGTCACTGCCATCGCAGATGTTGTCTGCATGCTTCTAGCGATGGATCTGACCGTACCATTACGTCTGCAACGTCATGCTTTGCCTAGGTTCCATGTCTCATGTTGCGTTGCACTGTTTGGCATCATGGACCATCGTAAGCACTGCCTGGGTTGGGACAACCATAACTTTTTCTTGCTAATTTTCTAGATGTTTCTGATCGCACGACTGTGTTCACAGCGTCGGTAGTATGGTATGGTCTAGTTTTCATGCAAATCGGAGGACGCCCGGGTTTTGGGCGGTCGGCCGTCTGACATGGCTCACCGAGAAAACCCTTTGTGCTAAAAAATAGGTCTAGGTCTATTTTCTGATTGGCTGGTTAGCTGAGTACAAGCTCTACAGAGCTGGGGGGGAGCTAGAACTTGGAGGGGTCTCCCATTATTGCTCATTCTTCATTCCTTATCAGTCACTTTCAGTTTTCAGCTGCTTTCTAACGCTAACACTAGCGTGCACGCTTTTGAGTAACAAACCCAGAGCATCCAGACTTAGACTCTAGAGCGGCAAACTGAGGGGGCAGCAGACTAAGCAACGAGCGTGGAAGTCCACACACTGCATCAACAACGCTGCTGCCCCAACCTGCTGCCTAGCATTTCTAACTTATGTGTGTGACCAGTCGTAGCGTCCGGCTCAAGATTCTGCATCCCTAAGTTCAGACGGTGTAGCTGTCTGATTTGTCTGCGTAGAGTTACGGCCAAAACAGTGTTTTTGGGCCGGTTTTAGTTCAGACCTTACACTGCTGCGTTCAGTACCCGTCGTGCACCGCGGCATGTATTTGTGCTGTGGACCTGTCATTTGTTAACTCTCTGCATGTGTTTTACTTTATGGAAGCACATTTGACACTGTTTGTGTCGTCTAGCCAAACTTTTGCCGTTTCGTGTCCGACCTGTGTAGATGTCGCGAGCGCTGACGCCCAGCCAGTGGCAAGCGTGCTAGGAAGCTTCCTAGATTTTTCTCACACAAGTAATAGGTACGGTCGATTTACTAACCGTTTCTGGCGCAAACTGATGACTCACTACGACAGTCGGATTGAGCTATGAACAATGTTCCATCCTCAAACCGACGGCCAAACTGAGTGGACCAACCAAATGCTCGAAGAACTTCTTTGCAAATTATGCGAATCTCACGGGACAGATTGGACGCAAAAACTCCCAACCGCCGAAATCACATATAATTCGGCGATCTCCACCGCGACCGGTAAAACCCCGTTTGAAGTGGTGTATGGCAAACTTCCCACCACATCATCTGCACTACACTACTAGAGTAACATTTCCGCGGTTAACGTCCAACGCCACGACTTCTCCACCATCTAGATGAAACACGACAGACACTTGCAAAAATGTAAGCGGCGATGAAACGGACAACTGACCGAAATCGCATCGACGATGTTTTTGCCGTCGGCGACAAAGTCCTCAGCTCGGCCAACATCAAACTGCGTGGAATCAACTGTTCAAAGCTCAAACCCCGCTGGTTGGGACCATTTGAGATCGAGCACATGCAAACCTCTGTGGTTGCGCGACTCAAACTCCCTGACACTACGCACGTTCATTCGGTACTTCATATCTGTAGACTCAAGCACTATCAAGACCCCGGAGGGAACTTTCCTGATAAGGATATTCCTCCCCCTCCTCCTGTTTAAGTGGACAAAGATATCGAGTACGTCATGGAGGTCATCCTCGACCATCAACAACGTGGAAAAAGAACAAAGCATCTGGTCAAGTGGCACCACTACGACGCCACGCATAACTATTGGGACCCCTAAAAACGTTGATCACTTGATCGACGGCTACTACCGCCTTCATTGGGCCACATCTGTATGCGCGCCAGGACATCGCGGCGAAAGGGGGGGAAGTGTTACGTACCAGACATACACAAGTCCCTAATCTTTCCGAGTGGGCATTTTTGTCATTACACAAATAGCCCACCGAGCGTCGCGACCTTGATTTTCACTCCGAATTTCGAGGGCAATTGGGCCAACTGCCCTTGCCCCTCGACGAACCTTCTCCCACTTCCTAACAACTTCGACTAGTTTCGAGAATCATCGACAGACGTGACAACCTTTCAGCCAACTTTTGGACGCATCAAGGCATACATTGATTTTTAAAGATGCATCTCGCATCTTCGTCGTCGATCCTCGAAGCCCCCCGACTTCTTGGCATAGCTTCTCGAATCTGACCACTCACGACAGGACTCCACATGCGTCGCTCAACAATCGACCCAACGACCCCGACTATGCCTCATTTGTAACTCGACACTTGTACATACATGTTCGATCATGCCAACACTTGTCATCAAAGTACAATTATTGCTAATCATAACTTGCTTAAGTGCCCCAAATTCTAAACCGTGTTCTACCTCGCAGCTTCCACTTGTTCACCATCTACGCTCCGTTCGACATAACACGAGCATGGCGAGCGAGAGTGTGATACCTTGTTCCTTTTTGAAAGAGATGGGTAGGCCATGTCAAAATTTGGACTTGCGGGTATGCCAACTTAATAGTGAGCGTGGTGCGGCTGTCCTAGCTATTTGGCACTTTCCAATGTTTTCTCCTCCTCCACTTTCACTTCAAGATTTTCATTAGGGCGGAATGACGATATACCCATCGTTCGGAACAATAAGCCTGAACCCCCCTCGCTCGGAACAATAAGCCTGATCCGCCCCTCCGTCGGAACAATAAGCCTGATTCGCCCCTTCGACATGGACACGAGTTTGCAGGCGTAAAAAATAAACAATATACCCCTCTCGTTTGTCAAAAGAGAGCATGTCGACGTCGCATGGATGCGGCGTCGACATGCTGACGTCATATTTTTTGACCCAATGATCACAAACTCGTTAGTAAAAGGGTTTGTGATTTTTCGTAAGTGGTTTGAAAGAAGTTTGCTTGGGGGGTCCAAGACTCCCCATGAGTTAAAAGGGGGACCTGTTGGGCCCCGCTGCCGCGGGTCCCAGCAGGTGCCCACGCAAAAATAATCCCTAAAACCCCGGGTGTAAATAGGGGGTGGGTTTTTCATTTTTTTGTCCATCAAACGCGGGTATAAAGTTGAGAAAAATGTGAAATAAAACAAAACATGGATTTTCGACTCCCCATTCATGGAGGGGGGATTCCTACGAACGCCCGTCCGTCGGAATCCCCGGCGATGTCCACNCCCCCCCCCCCCCCCCCCCCCCCTCGACACTATCGCGGCCCTCCATCGCAACGGCCGCGATGGAGGGCATGCCCGCTTTCGCCATGCTTAACCAGCGACATGCGTCGCTGTTTGAGCATGGTGAAAGCTGGGGGGCGGATGGGGCTTATTTTTGCCGGACAGGGGCGAATGGGGCTTATTGTTCCGACGAAGGGGTATATGAGGCTTATTTTTCCGACGGAGGGGTATATGAGGGTCATGGGTAACAAAACAGGGGGGAACCGGCATTTTTGCCGTTTTCATTATGTGATGCACGACATGTCTCTCACCTTGTACTCGTTTCTGTCCGGGGTACTGAAGTTCCGTTCTGGCGCTGCGTCGTCCGACATTGTCGACAACGGTCCGCCATCCGTCCCCCTCCCTCTGGTTTCACTCTCATCACGAAGCCCACCCATGAACGCCCACCTACGGGAGCCCACTCGTCGTCTTCGTCGTCGTCGTTCTTCCCGCATCACGTGACCTAGCCAGTGGTTGGCGCAAACGCACCAGCGGCGTCATGCACCCCACACGGCCGCACTGCCATGTCAGCTCTTCCTCCACTCATCCTTACTGAACTCAACGGCGTAGTTGCCTCAGCACCGCTTTCATCGGCCCTTAGCATTTCATTGCGCTGCGCTGCACTGCGTCGTGCGGCCCCGCATTGTCTCGCTCCGTGGCGAACACCATCTGCACCTGCACGTGCCTCCCCCTCGCTCACCCCTATCTCCGCCTCTATCGGACTCGGTGCTGACGTAGGCAACGCCAAGAAGGCGAGCGCTTGGCAGCGAGCACGCTCCATATTGCTCGTCGCATCGCAACCGCCTCGTTTTCTGGGCTTGGCCGCCCCTCGCGAGAGGCAAACAGCGGCCGAGGAGGGCAGCCGTCGCCCCCCCGCGCAAACCCTTTGCCCGCGGACTGGATGGCTCAGATCGCACCTCGCCTCCGCCGCTGCAGCCGGCGCTGGGTGGAGCCGTCGGGCCTGCCTGGTTGCCCCCGGGGGTGTCCCTCCATCCTCTCGCCCTCCACCCTCTCGCGGGCAACGAAAACGACCCCTGCCTAGCTGTCCCTGTCCTGCCGGGTAGAGGGTGTTACTGATATGCCGCACCTTGCGAGTGTGGACGCCGCGGATGACTGACCTTTTCCCCTCGCTGGCGCGATCGCCTCCCCCCGGGGGCGGCGGGACCTTCGAGCCTGCCTCCTAGCTGCCCTCCTGCGCGCGGGTGTAGGGCAGCCTCAGGCTGCTGCCGCTGCGGCCAGAGGCGGGAGGTTGGCTTGTGAGGAGGGAGCATGGCCGACGACGACTATGAGGGCAGGGGAA
>SZWC01028903.1:8055-19288 GCA_023375785.1 Penium margaritaceum
AGCATGGTCGCGCATCCAGGAAGCCGGGCGGACTGAGGCATGAGGTGACGGCAACAGTGCGGGGGCGAGCGGGCAGGTGGAGGAGAGAGGAGCCGGGAGCGGGGCAGGAGGGGTAGGGCATGGGGAGAGGGAGGGGAGGGGTGGAAGAGTCTTGCAGGCAAGGACGCTGAGGAGGGGAGACAGAAGGGGAGAACGCTGGGAGGGGGAATCAGCCGAAAGTAGCGGGCGAGGGGAAGGAGGGGTGAGGGGAGGGGGGAAAATGGGAGCAGAGCGCGGGTGAGGAGGTGGGGAGTCGTCCTCGGGGACGTCCTCGATAGAGATGAGGACAGGGTCGAGACGACGAAGAGAGGCGTGGGCACGAGGGGCACGAAGTGTCTACGCGGCCGTCAGGGCGGGAGGAGCAGGCGGGGGAAGAGGGGAAACCAATGGGAAGGGGGAGGATGAGCCGGTGACGATAAGAGGGGGGGAAGGAGGGAGACAAGCGGTGGACCGCCACGGCAATGGGTCGGACGAAGGGGGGGAGGGGAAGACACAGGAGACGAGCATGGGAGAGGGGTCGGTAGTACGGGGAAAGCCGCGAGAGGCACCGGGGGCACAGAAGAGAGTGACACGGATGCGAGTGCTAGGGGAACGACGGTCGGGGTGAGTGCAGGCAAGACGGGAGGTGCGGTAGCGGGGGGGAAGGGGGCCGGACAGGAGGAGACGATACCAACGGCACGAGAAGAGGGGGAACGGGAGAAGGAATGGGAAGGGTGAACGGAGGGACAATTGGACAAGGCGGGTGAGGAGAAGCAGCTGACATGGTAGGAAGACAAGTAGGGGGAACAAAGGGGGGAGGAGGAGGATCAGAAGAGGCGGGAGGAGGCGTGAGAGACGGCGAAGACCCGGCACAGACGAGGCCATCACCGGAGTAAGCAGTGGCAGAGGTCGCGGGGGGAGGGGTGCGGTCTGCACGAAACACATTGTATGTCAGCTGCTCAAAGAAGCGAGCATGAGAGGACTCGATGATACGATGTGCGATAGGGTCCCAAAACCGATGCGCTCGGGAGTGAAGGGCGACGCCGAGCGTGACACAAAGACGACCAGGTAGGTCAAGCTTGCCGGACCGAGAAGGGGGGGCAACATGGACAGTGGCCATGGTGCCCCACACCACGGCCTGGCTCACATCTGCACGACTGTCAAAGAAAAGCTCAAACGGTGTGGTATCGGGGGTAAGTGGTCCAAGCGGAATCCAGTTCCACACACAGGTGCGGTAACGGGCAGCCTCAGACCAAAACTCCGACCACGATCAAGAAATCTAGCCTCAGCCATCATGGTGCGAACACCCTCAATAATAGTACGGTTCCAGCGTTCTGCAACCCCATTCTGTTGAGGAGAATAGGGTGCAGAGAGTTCATGAACAACACCTTCGCGATCGAAAAATGCCGCGGTGTTGCCGAGGAACTCACCACCACGATCAGAGCGAAATTGGAGGAGCTTATGACAACTCTGGTGTTGAGCAGACCCGTACCATTAGTGGATGGTCGTCGCGACGTCGCTCTTTGCACGGAGAAAGTAGACCCACGTGAAGCGGGAGAAGTCTTCAATGAGGCTGAGAACGTACGTGGCATGCTCAGTAAGAGACTCATCCTGGAGAGGACCGAGGACGTCAGCATGGACAAGCTCGAGAGGTGCAGACGCGCAAGAGGGAGAAGACGGAAAAGGGAGACTATGCATCTTGCTGACGGCACAAAAGGTGCAGTCAACTGCACATGGGGCACGGTAGGATGGGTCTGACAACCCGTCCGCCGGGAGTGTGCGAAGGAGAAAGGTGACGGCAGAGGCCGGAAGATGACAGAGGCGACGGTGGAGGAGATGCGAGTGGGTGGAGCGGGAGAGAGCGACAAGCGCAAGAGCGTCGGCCGCAGGCGCCGAGACAGACTGGGCACCAAGAACCTGATAGAGGCCCTCGCCAGGAGGTCGGCGACCACGAAGGACAACAAGCCCGCTCGCGCGATAAGTGACGGCGACAAGACCAAGCGCATAAGTGGTGGAGAACCCGCAGGTTTCGAGCGCGGGAACGGAGAGGAGAGAGAAGTCAAGGAAAGGGACGTAAAGGACAGAGGACAAGGATAAGTCACCGGCGGGAGACGACAAACAGACAGTGCCGACACCGTGAACAAGTAAGAGTGCCCCATACCCAGTGAAGACAGCTGTGATGACTCAGGCAGAACTAAACGATGTGAAGAGCTCACGGACAGGGCATATGTGATCCGTGGCGGCCCTATCAACAACCCAAAATGGAGAGATGACACGCTCGGTGCCGGAAAGGAGGCAATAGGCCGTCGTGCGTGGAGGACGACCAGGACACACGAGGGATGACAGAGAGAGCGGAGGGGACAGCGAAGAAGAGGCAGGTGTGGCAAAACAATCAAACAAAGGAGACATACCGGCAGGTAGTGGACCATCGAGCACACCCTCGGCAAGGATGCGGCGAATCAGCGCGACAATGGCATCCTCAGTGAGAGGAGGGGCAACAGCGCCAAGAGGTGCGGGGCTGGCGGAGGAGACGAGTAGAGCGTCACGGGGTGCAGGGCCGCCTGGTGCAGCAAGAGGAGGGGGCCGAGGGGGCAGCGCAGGAGGAGCACCAAAGGCATGACCACGTAAGAGAGCACGCTGGCAAGCGATCCGCTCACGAAGGTCAGGCACTGGAGGCAAGGGACAGGCGTCGTGGCGATGGCCCACAGTGTCATAGTTCCAACAGACGGGCGGGCGACCACCACCACCGCCAGCATGAGCACGGACGGCGAGAGCATGGGCAGCGAGGGGCGGAAAGATGCCAAGAAGTGCGTCAGGATGAATAGGCTCGGCAAGGGCGGCCGCAGGCTGGGATGCAGTCTGAAACACGCGAAGACCATCAAGAAGAGCGGGCCAGACGGCACCAGGCGTCTGATTGGCGTACTGTAGAGTCAAGGCGAGAGGGAAAGAAGTAAGAGCGCCAGAGAAAGTCGGACCAAGGCCGGCCACGACGGAAGTCACGAACGTCTGGTTCGTGAGGGACGCACCCGTAGTGAACAGCTCACTCTGAAGAAGCTCAGCGCGGCCAAAATACGCCCAGAGGGACTCATCGGAACGGCGACAGAGAGCACGAAGGTCAGCCAACAAGGAGGAGGCGGAGCAAAGAGAGTCGAAAGAGTAGAGGGCGAGAAGCGAGGCCCAAGCCTCGCGAGGGCAAGCAGGGAGAGTGGAGGTGGGCGCAAAGCGATCAAGCTGGCGGAGAGCAACGATGGGGGCGGCAGGGAAGAGAAGGTGATAGGCAAGGGGCGCACGGTCAGGGTGCGTGAGAGGAAATGGAGGGGCTTGGTCATAGTGCTCCCAAATACCGTGCATGTGCCCCCAAGACACAAAACAAGCGGACCACTCGCTGAAAGGTGTGCCAGCAGCGTGACTGGGAGCAGGGGTGAGGGGCATCTACAAGACGGAAGGGTGAAGGCCAAGGCTAGCAAGCTGAGTGACAGCGAGTGTCATGGCATCAAGACGAGCCTCGGTGCGAGCAAGGGTAGCGTGAGGATCACCGGCAGGGGCCGAACCAGCGGCAACAGCTGGGCCAGCGGCAGTAGCAACGCCAGCGGGGGCAGCTCCTCCAGCAACCCTGGCGCCGCCGGCGGCAGCGGCACCACCAGCAGCAACAACTCCACCAGTTCCACCGCCGGCAGCAACACCATACGCCGCAACAATACCGCCGGCTGTTGCAGCACCACCGAGGAGACCAACGGGAAGGGCACCACCACCGACGCCAACCGCAACACCGCCACCAGCACCGCCCGAGGCAGCAGCGGCCCCAAAAGCAGCACCGCCAGCGACAGCAAGCCCGCCCGGAAGGACAGCACCGCCAGGAGCAGCCACACAGGTCGAAGGGACAACGCCGCCCACTCTCGCAGAGCCGCGAAGGATACTCGCATGAATGGAATGGGCCGCGAGGCCACCTAGGGGAAGCGGGGCGAGGGAGGGATCGCGAACTAGATGAGCTGCAAGGGCATCGACAATGGCAGTCGAGAGGAGGGCATGCAGATCGCGAGGAGGGGTGGGCTGTGGGGGAGGGGGCGGAGGTGGAGGAGCCCGAATGGCGGCGAGAGCAGAGGTGACAGCCGCAGCGGCAGCAGACTGAGGGGAGACAAAACCGGAATCGTCGGCAAGGCCAGAGCCGTCGGATGGGGGAGGATTAAGGGCACCAAATGAGGCATCGACGAACTGTGCGTCTGCACGAGCAGTTCTTGCACCAGCCGGGCCGCGAGGGCACCGACAAGCCCAAGCTCAGGCATAATGCTGCAGGAAGCGAGGGACGGAGCGACAGAGGCAAGGAGGAGACGGCAACGGGAGGACCAAGCCGTGAGCGGGTAGGACAAAAAAACCATGTTGAGTGTGTGTTTAGGGATGTTTGTTAGGGGGAAGAGGGGAGAACAAACGAAAAGAAGAGAAAAAATGGTAGGCGAGAGGCCGAGGCCACCAACCAACCGGTAAGACGTGCGAGAGACACAGCAGGTGGAGAGAGCCAAGGGCCGGATCATGGGAGGACAGAGGGAACACGACCAATACGCACGATGGAGGGGAAGGGCGGGAATGACAATGGCAGGAGAGAATGACGACAATAGGGGTGTGAAAGGGGAGAGGGGAAGGCACGAGAGGAGACCAAAAAAGGAGAGAGGAGGGAGAGAATGACGAGGGAAGGAGAGGAATCGGGAGAGAGAGAGGAAGAGGAAGGGGAGTTTTTGGGAGAGGGGAAGATGGAGGGAGGGGGAGAGGGGGATAGAAAAAGGGAAAAAAGAAATAGGGAGAGAGAGAAAAGAAAAAAAGGAAGGCGGAGGCAGAGACGGAGGAGGAGGGAAGAGAGAGAGGGAAAGAGGGCAGTGTGGATGGAAAAAACAAGGATTACAGACACGAGCCGCGCAAAAAAGCGCTCACAAGGCGCACATAGGGCGCACACAAGGCGCAAGAGGAAAGACACGTAAAGAACAAAGAAGGGAAAAAAAGGAACGAGCTCACCACGGGTTGGAGACGTAGCCGGAAAGAGAGGTCACGAGCCGCTCCAAAAGGGCCGCGGCGATGCGGCGGACGCGGAGGGCAAGGGAAGGAGACCCCGTGGACACGAGCAGAAAATAAAAGGTAAGAAAAGGCACCAAGAGAAATCGAGACGTGAAAGAGGAAGATAAGGACGGGAGCGCTGAAGGAGGATGTGGAGGGAAGAGAAGAGGGAGGTGAAGGGGAAGAAGGAGAAGGGGCAGAGTGAGGAGGGGAGAATGGGAGTGGACAAGGGGAGGAAGAGGGGAGAGGAGGGTGAAGGAGGGAATTTCAAATAGTGAATAACATACATATGCCAAGGCAAACGTTGCAAAGAGCGCTTAATCCCAGATTGAGTATAGAATCTTTAGCCAGTTATAGGGCTTGGAAAAAAATGGATACGAGCGTGCTAGAAGGTGACAAACCAAGGTTGCAAAATAAAAATCATCCAAAACAAGAGCCTCATAAAATATTACTTACATGATCGAAATTAATTTACATAACTCCGTTTGGAGTCTGTTTGAGTGAGATATGGATGATTTAAAGACTCCAACTCAATGATCGGATTCAATTGATAGCTTGAGCACTAAAAGCTCAAAAGGCGGCATGATTATTGGTCAAGATGGCTAGGAGCCGCTTTCAAGGAGAAATCTAGCCCAAGGACCTTTTAGAGACTTTAAGGAAGGTTCAAACCACGATGTTCCGTCCTCTAACTCATGTACGACACAATACTTATATGTGACAAAGTGACTGTCGCTCATCCCACTAGGCTAAGAGAGGGTGCTAGAGGGTAGAATTTGACAGAGTGTATCTCAACGATCTTTAGGCCAAATGAGGCATATAAAGGCTTCTTATAAAGCTTTGAAAATCATATATTTTAGATCAAAGTAATGTAATACATTCACATTTTGTGAAAACCTTTGTTTGCTTGCATTATTTCTATCTTTACAACCTGTAACTCTCTCTCTCACAAACACTTGATCCTCCTTAGATGGCTTTAAATGAGCATATTTACTACCCTCTAAGCCGACCTGTTTCCATCATCGGTCTAAGAGCTACAACACAACTCGTTTTCATCCTCGAGGAATTCCTTGCACATTGTTTTGAGACAGAGTCATTTAAGGGCTGAATGTTGCATTACCATGGCAACATCTCCTTCGGTGCTGGTTGACATCAACATCGCCAAGTTCAAATGGAAGAACTTTTCCAACGCGAGCAAACACATGAAGATGTGGTTGCTGGAGAAGGGACTCTAAAGCCATGTCAGTGTGTAGGAAACGGCTCAGTCCTCCTTCTCACCTAGTGAGATCTCTACCCACTACGAGAAGCGAGACCATACCCTCGCCACCATCTTTCTATACCTTGCCAAACGGAATCAACTACTTCTTTGTGGTATCTTAACACCAAAGGAGGTTTAGAAGATGCTCAATTCCACAAGTGCATCCAAGTAAATCCTTATGAGCATAAGGCTACGTTGTTGAACTTACAATGTGAAAATAGATGAGTGCATATGGGTGATTGTGTACATCAACATGGTGCAACTTCTTGCCTCCCAGATTTCTACTATTGAGGACGCTCTCAAGGGACGGGTGCTCATGCTTACCATCTTTTTGCGCCTTCCTAGGAGCTACACTCCATTCTTTGTTGCCTGGAACTACCGTCGAGAAAATCTCTCCCTCAACGATGTGGAGGAAAGCGTTGCTAATTAAGGGGGGGGGGGGGGCAACGAAACGGAATGGATGGTGGAAGCAAACTAGACGTTCCTCTCATCACCGACTCTAACTCTAGGAATGGTAATGTATAAACCGGTACATTACCAGAGGGTGTAGTAGTTAGGTTACACTCTATCACAACAAGGTTGTAGCAGTAAGGTTACATTCCGTTATAAAGAAAGTTTGGAATTAAAGAAACCTGCATCAACAATACCCAAAGATTGAAGAAACAAAGCATTCTTAATGAGGTGATGGGTGTAGAGCACATATCATTTGCTTTCCAAATGAGGCAGTGAGTGAGATTTTAATCATAACAGATAACCAACGTTTTCTTGTAGAATATGGGACGGGCTTTTCCCAACTTATCAATTCCATGCTTTTTGTGAAATTATTTAAAAAACAATTTGAAATTTGTATTCTGATATCATCAAAACATTACAATACTATCGGAGAAAGATAAAAAGATAATTTTGTATTTATTGCTACAGTTTTTAGAACAACTCGAACACTTCAAAAGTTCATGAACCTACAAAAGAAACAAAAAATCTAGATGGAGTGGAAGAAGAATCAACTCCCAATACCTATAGAAGAGAAGTCATTCACAAGGTTTATGTCATGATTTCCCCTTTGATCAAATATGAATGATGGTATTAACTTAGAAGTTTTAACATCATTCCATGGAGGAAGCATTCAACAAAAGAATCCTAAGATGAACATTGATGGTATAGAATGTTTAACTAAACTTTAATTCAGCAAAAAGTGATGGGTGAGGAAAAAGACAACTTGAGTAGACCTCTTGTTGATACAAGATGCATAGAAATGCTGTTTGTACATTCCGGTGGTGTTAAAGGAGATAATGAAGAATGAGTTTGTTCTTGTTGAGCAAACAGGTGAAAGTCTAGTTCTACTTCAAATAACACTTGAACTAACATCATAACTGCCTTCTATGAATACTTTAATTTTGAGCATTACAAGTTAATCAATCTGTTTTTTAAAAATCAACACATCATGGCAGGAATAAGTAAACTGCCTTCTATAAAACAACTCATCCTTTTGGCATGCCCCATGTTCGTCTTAAATGGAAGAATAAAAAAGAAATAAAGCTTTTTTTGTTTCACTATTATTATTGAATCAATTATAGGAGTTTTTTAGTTTTAAAGGAAACATTTGTTTTTTCATTTACATTTTAGTGGAAATCAGTACTTGAATATTTGATCTCCAATACCACATGATTTACGAGGTCATCTTAGTTCATTGAAGAGAAAGAGTCAGTACTTGTATAAGACTTGATGCACATTTTTGTCATGGGCTAGTTTCGATGATGGTTGCCATATGGTTGTATGAAAGATTACCTTTACCATTTGGTTTTCTTGACAAAAATATTAAACTGATTGAATATTTCCATGGTGATAATTATGAATAAGTGTAAGAATTTACAAATAAATGCACTGGAACGCTCGTATACACATTATGCCTTTGTCAAAGGACCACTTCGGAGTAGAGTATTTACTCTATAAGAAGGATGATATGGGAAAGGGGTCTACTAAGAGAAATAGGAATAATTTTTAAGGATAATTGAGTGAAAATATTCAATTTTATGGATCATTTTCAATATTCCAATAAACACTTGTACAAGGAAGCCGGCCAAGGAGATAAAAAACGCCAAAACACATATTGAGATTTCAAAATAGCGTACAATCATCCCTCACTTTCAATTTTTGGGAAGATGTTTCGACCAATGCTTGACCATATTGATTAAGTAGAATTTGGTTAGCCTAATAATACATGGAAACTTTAACAAGATGATGCCCCCCAACGTTTTCAAGGAGTGAATACCTTTTTACCAATTTTCCTATTGAATCTCCTTGAATTCACATTCATTAAACATGGGCCACGATTAGTAACGCCATGTTGTATGTATGGGGTTGCCTCTTATCAGGTTGATTTTGATGTATGGAAAGTCTTCCTATACTCGTGTTCCATCTTATGTCATTAAATCGTACCTTGAAACCTGTTTTACAGTCTTACAATGATTCGGTTCTTTTTCTAGAAAGTACATTGAGTGGCTTGATGAATGATAATAAAATGAACGACACAAAAAATCAAGTATGTAAAAAATGTTCATCATTTTGTGTTGAAAACAATGAGAATTTTTGCGTAGAAGTAGAGGAACATATAGAGATTCACTTTGTTCATTTAGCCTCGCTCAAAAATCTAGGAGAGCATAATGTATAAGAATGAATTGACATTACCAGATTATTAATTCCTGTAATAGTTTTCATTGTTTTGCATATTTTAGCTCTACATGTGAACTATTTGTAACTCTTATGTGTGATTGAAATTCCGTACACTGCACATAAATGGCTATGTTTTAGAAGGAAGACATGTCAAACATGGGAAACACAATGTATTCAAACATATTCATAGGAAATGTATTTCCCATTGAAAAGGGGAAAGTATCATCATAAACCTTTTTTGTAGTTGTCTTGGCTTTGGATGTCTACATGAAACTAACATAAAACACTGAGACGTTTCCCCTTTAATGCATGATGTTTTTGCATCCTCAGCATATATGTATTTGTTTGCCAAAAAACACTGGTTTTTTGACCATATACTCAAGTTTTGCTTTAGAAAACGTTAAAAATGCATGATATGGTTAAATGTTTTTAAACATTTGGTGTTTACTTACTTAATTTCACAGAAGAGCGTAGTGTGACCTTTGCTTTTGCATGTTAAGACAATGAATAAGCAGCATTCTTGTTTTCATATATTCTAGTAGTGGTGTAGCACTATTGTATTCCCATCTAGTGATGATTAATCAAAGATCGTTTTTGGAATGATTTTACACCAACATGTGAGGTCATAACCAAAAGATTTCTAAATCCACCTTTTCCCTCTACACGAATGTACCAAAAAAACTAAGTTAATAGAATTTGTATATAGAAAAAAATGTTGTTTTTTGAGATGGCAGGCCTGTTTGTGTTAAAATCGTGTCTTGCCCCTTGAATATCTCTCCTTTGATCACTTGTCAATGATGTGTTGTAGCCATTATGCGAAAACAAAAGTTTCACTATGTTTGGCTTTGATTGTCTTTTTCTATCTTTGTTTTGATTCAAATAATTCTTACATGGTTTATTTCAGGTTTATGTTGATTCATTTGTTGGTCAAGAACATTGTAAAACACAAAAACCACATGATGAATAGATGTTAGGTGCTTTCTCAGTTTTGAGTTGAAGGAACTAGCTTTCTCAAAATACTAACATTTGGGTGATTGATGTTCCTCTCAGATTTTGAAATAATCTTGCTGTTTTTTCTTTTCAAAATAAGAGAAGAGAATTATGGCACAAACGTCAAATGCAACTAAGCTTGGTATTTGACGTGGATTACTTAATAGGGTCTCTTTGTTGACAGGCTCAAGGCTTTTGCTTTATGATATTCAAATAGTGAAAGAATCAAACTGTTTATGAGGGCTAGGGAAAGAGATTCTGGACCAATGCTTTTTTCTTCCTGACAACCAACCACTATGTTCCTCGTTTTCTAGTATACAAGGGACAAATGATTATTTCTTATTTTTTAGAACATAATGGTTTGGGAAGAAAGAGATTTTGTCATCTATAGATACATCACAAGTTGGCCTTTTCTTGAAGAATATTGTTTTCTTTTCCCATATGTTGAAGTGTAGAAATCTTTGAACACAAAGAATTCATGATGTGAAAAATGGGTTAGTGGAGGAAGTGAAAATGTGTTTCTTCCCTACAGCAACATGTCCCAAAAAACCATGCGTGCACATTTTGTATTTTAGATTATAGTGCAACATGTATAACATCCTCAATTTTCAAACCATTGTGTCTAGGGAACGCTGATAAAATCTACCAAGCACCAATTTTTAATGGAAGATTTGTTTACAATCATTTTTGTCTTGGATAAGCAGAGCTTACCATTTCACATCTGACAATTTAATACAAGTCGTGATGGTATCAATGATGTTGGTAGAGATGCACGCGGTTTATTTGCAAGAAACAAGAACTTGTGGGAAATATTCTGTTCCTCTGCTTCTGATATGGTGACCTTATGTGCATGGAAAGTTTTAAGCACCCATGTCCTAAACCATGAGCCATTCATTAGTTGGCATTCTTTTTGTTGTACACCGTTTGTAAACCTAATTAGAGGACACTTACTAATTCTCACTTTAATCTACAGGCATCTCTTTAATGTGCAAACCATGTGATTCTACAATAATTTGAAGGGGAGAATTTTCAAAATGTACTCTACACATGGAAAGGAAGTATAAACCATGGATGCATTTGTCAGGGATTGAAGAAATACTTGCGTAGAAGGACAATATTGCCAACCATGGCGGAAAACCGCGCATGTTGTGAATGCAGCGTGTGCATTTGGTACGGGGAGACTACGGAAGCTGTGGAATCGAGGTTTGGATGGAAGGGGGATTGCGGGGGGCAGGTTTGTGGGTAATAGCTTAGGGG
>SZWC01028905.1:6810-27139 GCA_023375785.1 Penium margaritaceum
CTCTCTCCTTGATTCTTAATTCATTCGTTCCAGACTTAGCCAAATCTTGGTGCTGCACCTCTCCCACTCACACCCAGAGCTCATGTCTCTTTCAACATGGGCCTGCATGCCCTAAACGCATTTTAGCATGGTATCAGAGCACAGGGGGGCCGTGTGAGCAGCAGAGCAGCAGAACAGACTGGAACTGCAGCTGCCGTGCGCCACGTGGCGCCACGCAGGCATACGGGTGCAAGGAGCAACAAACGTGCCTGCGACAGCATCACGTGTGTCTACGATCACATCAAGGATGTTCTCCAATCAGGATTAGGTTAAAGCCAAGTGGTAGACTGCCGGGTGCTGCCGTGACTCCTGTTAAGGTGGCAGAAGCACCCACCGGCAGCAGCAACTTCACTCATGTTCTCTGGGTGGCCCATGTGTGTTGTGAGTTAATGAGATAACAAGTGCGCAAGCAGCGTGCAAGCGGCGTGCATGCAGAGTGCAGGCAGCCAGCACAAGCAGCATTGCAAGCAGCATACTGGCGGTTTGCAAGCGCAGCAGCAGCAACAGCACTAACACTGGCTGTGGGAATGCGCAGTGCAAGGTGTGCAACAACAGTGTGCACCAGCGCGCACAGCGAGCAGCAGCAATAGCATGCATTGCAGTGCGCGGTAGCAGCAGTAGCGTTAGCAGCGGCAGCGGCCGCTTTCCCTGGCAGTTAGCAGGTTGCATTTGCAGTGTGCAGTGCGTGAGGGCGGTGGCAGCAGCCGCAACCAGCAGCAAGCATCCGCGCACAAGCAGCGTGGCAGCCATAGCCAGCAGCAGCAACACCACTGCGCAGCGGCCACTGCAATCGCGCAGTGCAGACACTCGCCGCCACTTGCAGCGGCAGCAACAGTCTGCATCCTCTGCAGCACGCAGCAGTAGCAGGCAGCAGCGCGAGCAGCGAGCAGCGGCAGCCGCAACCAGCAGCAAGCATCCGCGCACAAGCAGCGTGGCAGCCACAGCCAGCAGCAGCAACACCACTGCGCAGCGGCCACTGCAATCGCGCAGTGCAGACACTCGCCGCCACTTGCAGCGGCAGCAACAGTCTGCATCCTCTACAGCACGCAGCAGCAGCAGGCAGCAGCGCGAGCAGCGAGCAGCGGCAGCCGCATTGCACAGCTTGCGCGCTTGCGAGTAGCGACGTCGCAACTGCTGCACCCGCCGCTGAGCTGCTCACCCTCTCGCTCCCCTCTTCCTCTCCCGCTGCCTATTCCCTCTCTCTCTCGCCTGTTGGCTCTCTCTCGCCTGCTGTCTCTCACTCGCTCTCACGAATCCGGCCGCCCCCTGTCACTCTCGCTCCTCTCTCCGTGCGTTTGCTCGCCCCACTCTCTCTCGCTGGCCCTCTCTCGCTGGCCCTCTCTCGCTGGCCCTCTCTCGCTGGCTCTCACTCTCTCGCTGGCTCTCGCTCCCCTGCTGGCTCCCTCTCGCTCCCACGGACCCGCTCTCTCTCTCGCAGTCCGGCTGGCGTCATCGCGGTCGGCACTTCGCAGCGGCGAGAGTCACCCACGAATTTCGCGTGGGTGCGAAATCACCCACGCGATCGTGGGTGGTTGCCGGTTCTTCCTTTTCCCACTCCGGACTTGATCCGGCCATCTCTTTAAAACCAACAAAAAAAACAAAACACGTTCGACCACAGGGGCAATCGACCAAACCTAGGCACTCCGTTACCCAGGGGGTAGCTTTGTAACTTTTTGTCTAGCGTACAGTTTTTTTCTTTTCTTTTCTTTTCTTTTCTTTTCTTTCCTTCTCCTTCACTAAGGCAAGGGGGTTTCTTCCACATCCCACTTTCTTTTCTTTTCCCTCCTTTTAGCTCAAGCACATCTACCGTGCACTCCCACCTCCTTCTTTTTACTCGTTCAACTGATTCCGAGATTTTGACTCACATCATATCTCATCATCCCTCTCGGCACGATGTTGCCGTGGCCGGGGCCACCTCCTGGCCCCTACCTCACACAGAATTTTTCTCTCTCGCCCACTGATAGTGCTCTGCACTCGGGACCGCCATCGGGACCACTTCCACGTGGTCATCCCGGCCATGTGCACCCGTGGTCAGTTTCTCCACCGCCGGGACACAGTCACTCCCACCACGGGCTGCCTTATGGCACAGTGCCTCCGCCACCGGCACCACCACCTCATGGTGGTCAGCACCTCCTATGGTCCGTCTCTTCCCCACCACGAGAGAGCATTTTCCTCTCTCCGTCGTTTCACCAGCCTCCTGGTGCATTGACATGGACATCTTCCTCTCATAGGTCCACGGGACAGCCTCCTCTGTGGTCAGCTTCTGCCCTGACCGGAGCCAGCGCTCTACACGCCTCCGCGTGCCACCAGCCTGATGGCTTGGTGTCCGGACCACCTCTACCCTCTGTTCAGTCTTCTCCATGGTCCTTCTCGGCACCACCGCGACAGGGAGTTCTTCACGCTCATCCGCATCCTCCCTCGCCCTCAGGGGCTGCTGTGTGGCCGCCAGCACCACCCCTCAGTGATGCTGNCTCTTGCTGTACTGTACACCGAGCTCCAGAGTCTACGACAGATGATGCAGCAGATCAGGGACCACCTCTTCACCCATCAGGTTGATTCTTCCTGCTCACCATCGTCCTCATCTTCCTCCTCCTCCTCTTCTGAGGGACCTCCTTCGGCTGTCCTGGACCTTCCGTCTCAGTCTGCAGCCATTCTCTCTATCCTCCGCTCCACTGGTGTTATGCCCCCTCCCAGTCCGCCTCCTTCTCGACGACGTCGCCGTCGTCCAGCGCATCCTGTTTGTCTCGTCTCCCGCACGTCTTCATCTCCACCGGCTTCTGTCGTTGCACCGGTTGAGGGGGGGTGTGTGCATCCGTCCACTTCGACATCGCCTATGTTAGTGAGCACCGAGGATGGAGCAAGAGCACCTAGCGCCCCACCTGTTGCATCGCCTGCAGCAGTGTCCTCTGCAGCCTCCACAGCTTTAGGAGCGGTAGCAGCACCAGACACGTCTACACTGTCTACATCCACGCCTTCCGCATTCTCTACAGCACTAGTTGCATCAGCTGGTACAGCTGCACTCACTACACCGGCTGCCCCACCTGTTGCATCGCCTGCAGCAGTGTCCTCTACTGCATCCACAGTTTCATCGGCATCAGCCTCTTGTGCAGCACCTACACCGCTTACAGTACCAGTTGCATCGGCTGTGGCAGCTGCACCAGCGGCACCACCCACTCCATCTACTTCTTCACCAGTGGCAGCAGCGTTAGCGGCAGCAGCATCTGTTGCATTCTCCGTGCCGACAGCACCAGCTGTATCTGATGCCTCTGAAGAGCTTTCATCTTTCACACCAGCCCTGCTAGCCACGTTGGCTGCATTGTGCAGCTAAAATGCGTTTAGGGCATGCAGGCCCATGTTGAAAGAGACATGAGCTCTGGGTGTGAGTGGGAGAGGTGCAGCACCAAGATTTGGCTAAGTATGGAACGAATGAATTAAGAATCAAGGAGAGAGATACAATGAGCCCTACGATGAGCTTATGTACTGGGGACTGGCGGCTAGCCCACCAGGCCCCGTCATCCCCGTCGTACCAAAAGGCACGGACGGGGAATACACATATCCCAGAACATGAAACCGCACACTGGAGGTCTCCCGAGCCACCGGAACAGTCAACCGTGTGCCCGGGTCTCGACCGATAAGAACATATCCAGTATACCCCAAACAGCACCAGACTCTACGGTGACACACTAGCATCACGGGCTAGCCAAGCTAGGCAAGTTTAGGCCTCCCGAGATGCCGGAACACGTAACCGGGCGTCCGGGTCTCAGCCACATGCAAACTACACAAGTCTGACAGGGGGTCAAAAAGACTAGGGTAATCAGTGCTAGGTCTCCCGAAGTACCGGTACAGACCACCAGGTACCCGGGTCTCGACCACCGAGAAAACTCTAGTAAACACGTATGGGAAAACAGAGCTGCAAGAATGCACCATACATGTCACAGAAGGAGTAATGGAGCCACTAGGACGCTCTCCCTAAACAAGGCTATACGATAGCTCAAAGCCCATACACCAACACTCCCCGTGGGCTGCAAGAGCTGTCAACAAGGTATCAGCTGAGAAGATACAAATGCTCCCCCGTGATGAGAGAGTCCTGAGGACATGAACCCCAACACCAATGTGCGATCTACTCCCCCTGCATGCACAAGGCTGTGAACCTATAGATAACACTCCATCTCCTCGTGGCTCAAACGATCCTGGGAAGAACAATCCAACAATGATCACACCTGACAGTGACTGGAGATGTGAATGCGTCATCAGAGAGGTGAGGATAAGACTATCATGTGCACAACTCGATCATGCACTGCCCAACACCTGTCACTCACCACATGGAAGCTGCCAGAGGTCCCAACTAGCGGGATCCTGGGTGTCACTCCCATCAGACTCAGAGGGTGCAGGAGTGGAGAAGACACTCTCGAATGCTCCATGGCTGAGTGAAGAGGTAGAGGGTGTGGCGGAAGCTCCAGGAGTGGAAGGTGAAGACAGAGCTGGACCTATGTGTGTAGAGTGCACTCCTGCAGACGGTACATCAGCTGCACACTCTAGCATGTGCAGGTGCTCCTGTACTATAACCAACTCATGCTGGAGAAGAGAGGCACGCTCACGCATCTCGGCATGATCCTCCTGAGTGACTGTGCGAAGCTCAAACTCAACATCCTCGAGGACAGCTATCATCTCACTGTAAGTGGTGGACAAGGAGTCTACCACTCGGCGCAGCACCTCCACCTCCATCTCTACTACTCGAAGCTGAGTGGATGCAGGTGTCGTGTCTCCTGAAGCAATGTGTCTCATGATATCCAAGGACTGAGGCAAAGGATGATCAGAAGGATGTAGACGCAAAACAACCTCTGAGGTAGGAGTGCAGGAATCGGAGGTGAAGCGGGGTGGACTAGGTACTGAGGAGGATGATGGGGCTGAGCTGAAGGCGGTCCCAAGGCACTCCGGAGTGTCGTCACTGCTCACTCTCTCAAGATCCCCATCCTGTAAGTCGCTGGACTCAGAACCAGTCGGACTGTGTCCACTACAACCCTCTCGAAGCATCTCGACCAGTGCACCCTGTAGTGCACGTAACCACTCCTCGGCATCCCTCAGCTCACACTCTCTAGACATCTGTATATAATCGCTCCTCCCCATGTACTCAGTGAAGATGTCGCCGGGAGCATCCTGTGATGGCGGGGTGTCGCCGGACAATGTCTCTCGGATGGTGGTGATGTAAGTCTCCTGCGCACTGATCTGACAGCAAATCTCGTCCTCCGCAGCTCGGCATCTCACACAGGAATGACTAGGTACTGCCAACCTGGTGAAGGACACTGATCCTGCCGTCACTACCATAGGTGGCCGAGACTCCAACGTCCCCTCCAAGATCTCAGATGGAAGAATGGTGTCTCTATCAGCTGCTGCACTACCGCTGAGAACTGAGGGAAGAGCAAACACAGCTGATGCAGTCGATGTAGCTGGGACTGCAACAGATGATGCTGATGATGCTGCTGGTGGTGGAGAGGTAGATAGAGCAGATGATGCTGCTGGGGCAACTATCACAGCTGCTGCACCAGGTGAAGAAGTAAATGGAGCAGCTGGTACTGCCGGAACAGCTGTCACAACTGATGCGGCTGACGCTGTAAGCGAAGCAGGTGCTGTAGGAGAGGCTGATGCCGATGGAGCTGTGAATGCAGCACATGATGCCGATGCTGCGGCTACTGGTGAAGAAGCAGATGAAGCAGCTGGCGCTACTGGTGTAGACAACACAGCTGATGCTGCTACTGCTGCTAAAGATGTCGATATGGTAGATGTAGCTGACGTCCCAACAGGTGATGCTGAAGAGGATGTATGTGCCATCGCTGAGGCNACTATCACAGCTGCTGCACCTGGTGAAGAAGTAGATGGAGCAGCTGGTACTGCCGGAACAGCTGTCACAACTGATGCAGCTGACGCTGTAAGCGAAGCAGGTGCTGTAGGAGAGGCTGATGCCGATGGAGCTGTGAATGCAGCACATGATGCCGATGCTGCGGCTACTGGTGAAGAAGCAGATGAAGCAGCTGGCGCTACTGGTGTAGACAACACAGCTGATGCTGCTACTGCTGCTAAAGATGTCGATATGGTAGATGTAGCTGACGTCCCAACAGGTGATGATGAAGAGGATGTATGTGCCATCGCTGAGGTAGAAGCTGAAGCAGATGCAACAGTCGGAGCTGATGATGATCCTGAAGGTGCCGACACCGCCCATGTAGAGGACTCTGATGAAGGCGTCGATCCAAATGATACAGCTGGTGCACCTGGTGCAGACGATGCAGCTCTGGCTCATTGTTGTAACAACTCTGCAATTACTTTCAGATTCCAGCATTTGCTTCACTCCATCTGTGTTCCAACCCTGCCCACAGCATGCCATGCCTTGTGACTCGCGCGTGAGCTTACCAGGCCAGTGCCTTGTCAGTGAACAGCAAACTTGGCTAGCAAGCTAGGTGGCATGGGAAGCCCTCCAGGAATCTTGGCACATTGCTTGCAGTCAGACGCGTTGATGCGTCGCGCTAGGCAGGCCCTTGCAGTTGATTGCTGCCCCACTGCCCAGCATATGCTTGCATGCGTTCTGTCAAGTCGGTCACGTGAATGGCCGCTGATCATCTAGCAGGCCCTCCGCCAGTCTGTCGGTAGTCAGCGAGTGGCTGGCCACCGGGCAGTCCATACTTTAGCGAGGGGCAGTTGCAAAGTAACCCCTTGCTACTGGGAAAGTCGGTCAGACATTTCCCGTACAATGGAATAAAATGAGATTGTTTTCCTCCCCGCTCATGAAGTTTTAGAGTATCTCTTCTTGCTTTCCCTACAATCTCCATGAATTTGCTCACATTCTGTTGTCATTGCATGATGATGTTGGGTTGGAAAGTCATCTTTGTCAATGGTGGTAGTCAGTATATTTTCTACACATGTGCTCCCATTCTGGACATTTATCTTGTCTTACTTGCAGAGCATCTTTGTAACCGGTTCCTCCTTTTCTGTCTACCATCCCATGCAGGTACCTGCGTGGACGAGAATGTACCCCACTATGTACCTGACACAGTGAGACAGGACAGTACATGTACAGACTGAGGACATTGCATTACTACAAAAATAATGAAGGTTTCATTTTCAAACCACTTAATGATTCTTACGAATGTACTCCGTGATTAGGTCAACCTTCCAAATATGATTTGGTTATCTTCCTAAAGTGATTTATCCACTTGCACACTCGATGGGACTGTTCGATAAATTCAACGCAAGTGAACGTTCAGCAATACGGAATTTAGTATTCATTGGCAATTGCTATGATTTCAAAGCAGGAAGGGACAGAAATCCATCCTGAATGTCACTTTTCATCATGGCTGAACAAACAGATGTCAGAGGTCCTACTGCCGGTTATACAGGCTTTTTGACATCTCACAGCTCCTCGTGTTTCTGCACCACAGACATAAAACGAGAAAAGATTAGTGCCAGTCCCATCGAGTACTTTGCCACAGTGGTGTGAAGAGGTGGTATGCTCACCCCTTCTTCAGTAGGAGACTCATCGTCTTCTTCCTTCAGGTCTTCTTCATCCTTCACATCTTCATCAGATTCCTGCCAAGGAGGTTTCCAACACAAGAAAAACATCAAGAGAAGTTGCAAGATATGCACACAGGCCTCTTGTTGGACGCCCTGCAAAATGTTACCTGCCAGCCAGAGAAGAGGTAGGTACCTCAAAACCCAGCTCTTAAGCCCACCCTCTCGTACTGACAGTTCCACTCTTTTGATGTAGTACTTACATTACACGCTTTCACTGTGTTGGGTGCCCCCTGGAAAACATCCACGCGATGTCCCATCCTTCCCCACCTTCAGATCGTCTTCCAGGCACAGACAATCATCACATGCTTCCTTCTGTCATTTTGAATCTCCTGGAGTATTTTTGTTGATCACATCACCTTCCTTTTCTGCACTGTTTTCACATACCTCATCCAAATCGTCATCCTCTTCATCATCCTCCCCCTTTTCAGAATCAGCCTCGGCCTTCTTCCTCTCTTCCTGCATTGGAAAGAGAAAATCAACTTGTTCATATCTTCACCATTCCAGATGCTCGCGCAGCAGCAAATATCAGTGACACCATGAATCCAAGGAAAAGGGGGTGGACCTTACCTCTTCCTCATCCATCTTCTTCTTCTCCTCTGCATCATACATGGCCTTCTCCGCCTGCACTAGCAGAAGATACTGTTCAGCATACTCAATGAACATGTGAGAAATTTCCAACACAAATGCAGCAGATGCTTACATCTTTCAATTGACCCCAGGTATCCTCTGCAAATTTATGTGCATACTCTGCATCATCTGTTACAAGAATGTTGTCAAAGATTGTACCCGCCTTCACCTGCAATCCCACAACATGGCAACACGGTGAGGATACTGGAACAGGCGAGTGCAAAATCACTTCTACAAGTGAAAGAGGACCCACCTGCCATATCTCAATGCCAACATAGTTCAGGACTGGTAGACGGTATGCCTCTGGCTTCTCAACATACTCTGCAAGAAGAAATGAGCAAGAAGAAAGAGTGGACATCCTGTGATTACTTGTTCATCCATTCAGTATCATGCAGAGTAAAAAAAATATATCAGTCCATGTACCTGGGTTGTCGATAAGGGGCGCCTTCCACTTGCCCTTGTATGCAGGGTTCTTGATTCTCTGCATCCCATGGATCGCACAACCAGTCGTCAGACCTGAAGACCAGACTTCTCAACAAAGGCTTGACGATAATGCTCTTTTCCTCCTCACCTTTGGCTTCCATTCGCCCTTGTAATCTGGGTTAGGGATGAGTGGTGCCTCCCACTCGCCGTCATCCTCATCGCTCCAGTCCTCCGGCTGCACTCAAGGGGACAGAGTGAAACCCTGGGCCTTGGAAGATCACGCCCACGAAGGTANGTCGAGATCCTGTTCGTGCTTGACTTGGAATTGCAGAACAAGGTCCTTGTCCTTGTTGTCAAAGGCGTCGATCTTAGACGAAATGGCAAAAAATCTCATGTCGGGGGTGGTCTGGATTCCTGGTGTAGCATGGAGACGGAGAAGGCATTAGAATGCTACAGATAACAGAAAGATGCGCAAGCGAAGGCCGCTTGCCCAGTATAATGCCGGAACTGCGTACCCTTGTCCTCCGGGTCTTTGTAGAACTTCCCCGCCGTGTGCTTCCACTCGCCAGCTGCTCCCTCTGACTTCTTCCAGTCTGAGACAACCCATCGCGAATCCCAGGTATCTGCGCAAGCATCGAGACCCGCAGTGTGCGTCATCTGTATGACCCTAGCCCACGTTGTGCCATAACGAACGCAACTCGACGCTACGCACCATCAAACTTCTCCTCAAAGTACACTGTGGCTGAAGCGGAAACGACGAAGGCCAGCAAAATTGCGAGGGTGCACGCAGCAGCTCCGCACTTCGCCATGGCTGCGCTTGAGGGTATGACCAGCGTCTACACGTGAACACTTATGACTCGTCACGTACTAAACTAAGGACGTCTGATAAACGAAGACAGGTGAGAGGAGGAGTCGGCGGCAAAAGCGACTGCGGCTGGGCACGTCGGACGCGTGCCTCGCGTCGACACAGCTCCACCTGGCCGTGGAAAGAGCCAGAAACCACTTCGAAGCTCTTGCAGGCGGGCATCGCCGGCATTTCGATGGGAAACGGGACAGCATCGAAAGCGACCTCTACTTCGATCGACGGTCCAAAATGTCTCTTTTCTAATTCCAACTTTTGCGAATATCGCTGCCGCCGGTCGCACTTGCGTCACTTCCAGCCCTGGCCAGCAAGTAGCCAATGTCCGCCCACCAAACACGCACTTTAAACACACCATCGAATCATGAGCCGACACTGCACGTGCTTACAAGGTGAAAGCAGCCAACTGTTTCTGGAAGACCGTTCGACCATGTCCAAAGGGAATTTGCTCCAGATATGCTCACGATATGTCTAGAAACAGCAATCTACGTGTCTCCAAGACGAGTAGACAGATGATCCCGCAATTTGTCCATGTTCCCATACTGATCTGTGAGTTAAACAGCAAGAATGATAGGACGTTCAGCTGTGATAGTTTCCGATATATTCTAAAAAAAAATCACTAATGAGCAGTGTGCATGAAGTAGTGGGCCCTTCAGTGAAAAGTGTAAAGAGAGGGAAGCGTGTTGCGCCGAACGGAACGCAAATGGTTCACAAGGATAGGGTGCGGGAAAGTTAAAATTCAGGAGTTTGGAACAAATGGATACTTTGAATTGAGTAGTAGGTGTACTTCAATAACAAGTGTCAAGTGCATGAAGCACACACCAATGCTAAGAATGAAAATGAGGCATGAGTTGGGTCATCAGCGTTCGAGCCGAGCAACTCTTGCGTGGTGGCATTATGAGTGGTGGATTTGAGAAGCTCCGCCAAGAAGTCGGGGGGCTTCGAGAATATCGCGACGCTTCTTATAAAAGTCGAGCTTCGTCGAGAATTCGATCGAACGATATCAAAACATCATATGCTTCGCATCACTTATGTCAAACATTCTCAAAAGTGGTCGAAATGTCAAACTGTCCGAGGACGGAACACCAGAGGTCGGTGCAGTTGGCAAAAATGCCCTCGGTCGAACGGCATAAAAATCCTCAAGGCGTCGCATAGTGTTCCACGAACATATTGACAAGAATGCCCACGCATGAGTTTGAGGAACTCGTGCACGTCATGGGCGTAACACTTCCCCCCTTTTAGCCGCGAAGTCCCGGCGAGCTAGCCGACGTAGTCCAGTGACGCCGAATGTAACCGTAGATCAGATGATTGATGTCCCAGAGGTTGTCCTAGGGCTCCCTGCTGTTGTGCGCGACGTCGTAGCCGAGCCGCTTGACAAAAATTTGAGTCTTTTTACCAAGGCGTCGATGTCCAAGGACATCTTCAATCACGTACTCCGTATCTCCGTCCTTAGGAAGGAGGTGCAGATGCGACATCTATGCCGAGGAAGCTCGTGATGCAGTCCCGCTAGTGCTTGAGCTTGCTGCTGTGGAAGATAAGATGAATCACTATGCTTTCACGTAAGGCGAGCAACGACTGGTCAAATGGTCACAACCATTGGGGTTTGAGCTGTGTGAAGTCTTGTCCTCGTAGTTTGATGTTCAACAAGTTGAGAAGGACGTGATCGACAGCTCTAAACAAGTCATCGTTGCGATCTCAGACGGCTGCCCGCTTCATAGTTGCATGTGTCTTTGCGACGGTCTTTCGTGTTTCCTGCTAAATGTTTGTGAAATCCTAGGGGTGGATGTCAACCTCAGAGATATTACTCTGACTGTGCAATCCATCACTGTGGCGCAACCTTTGTTGTATACCATCTTGAAAGAGATTTTACCCGTTGCGGTGGAAGTGGCGGAGTTGTATACGAATTCGGCAGTCGGCAGTTCCGCCTCCAAATGAATGTCGTGTGGCTCGCATAAGGTTCGAAGAAGTTATTTGAGCGTTTGGTTGGTTCGCCTCGTTTTTTTGTTGGTTTGAGGATGGAATGCCGTAGATAGCTCAATGTGACAGTCGTAGAGTATCATCAGTTTGCACCGAAGTTGGCTAGAAAAACGGCCGTCTCTATCGTTGATGATGGCGCACGGCACCCTGTGCACCCGCACGATCTGATTTAGAAACCACCGCACTGTTCCTTCTACGCTGACGGTGGTCATTATCAGGATGAAGTGTGACATTTTGGAAAAGCTGTCCACCACGATGGGGATGGCGCCATACCTCTAAGGTGTGGCGTGTAGTCTCGTCATGAAGTCCATGCTGATGTTGACCTACAATTTCATTGGTACAAGTAGGGGTTAAAGTAGACCACATGGCCGCGTGTGACGAGATTTTTGCCTTTGACAGATGTCACACAATTTGCATAAGGCTGCCACGTCGGTCGTTTTTGTCCACAACTATACTTCGCAAGCTTGTTTAGCGTCCTGTCCTCGCCGAGGTGTCCACCTGGATCGGTGTCGTGGAATTCCTCCAATAGTATCCCTCGCAATTCCTTGTTTGGAGGAGCGACGACCTGGCGAGTGAATCAATGTCGCCAATAGGGGCTGTCGAACCAAAACTTGGTTTTGTCATACCCGCCGAACTCCTCGTAACCATTTGTGAACAACGTCGCTAGGTACGGGTCTCGTTTGACGCGTAACTTGCTGATCTCAGCCATCAAATCTGGTCTCCAGCTTAGAGCATCCGCCGGGTTTGTTTTTCCATGCCGGTACTCAATGTTGTAGTGGAAGTTTGACTTGAAGAACTCCATCCACCGAGTTTGTTGTCGGCTTACATTTGGCTGATTCTTGAGATATTTCAAGGCGCAATGGTCGATGTGGACGAGGCATCACCGGCATTCCAGGTAGCACCGCCATGTCTTGAACGTGTGCATGGCTGCGAGCAACTTCTTTTTGTGCACCGCGTAGTTCAGTTCCGGTCCTCGTAGTTTTCTGAATACGTACACGACAGTTCTCCACCGCCGCTGTCGTGGAGGAGAACGCCTCTGATGGCTCGATCGGATGCATCGGTGGCCATGATGTAGTCAACCGTTGGATCCGCCAATCATAAGGCTTGCGGCGAGGGCAGATCATTTCTTGAAGAGTCAAACACTTCTTGTTCGCTGTCCCCCCAATTCCACTCGGTGGATTTCCGGGTGAGATTGGAGAGAAGCGCTAGTCCTTTACAAGTCAATGGTACTAGTTGCAGAAACCCAAAAATACCTGGACGCCCCAAACATTTATGGGCGTCGGCCAATAAGTGACCACCTCCATTTTTCTCAAGTCCTTGGTGATTCATCCGCTGCCGATGATATGGCTCCAAAAATCAATTGAACGGTGACAGAAGTCACACTTGGAGAGTTTTCCTAAGACCTTCTCTCTTCGTTAACTCTGGAGTTTTTGGAGATGTCCATTGTACTCCTCCAAGGTGCAACTATACACCAAGATGTTGTCAAGAAACATGACGGCAAAGTCGTGGAGGTACGGACTCAATTCTTTTTTCATTGCCGGCACAAATGTTGCCAGGATGTTGGTGAGTCCAAACTGCATGACTGTGAGTTCAAACTACCCGTATGTGGTGCAGACTGTTGTCTTCTCGATGTCCTTATCACATATGCGGATCTGATGATAGCCGCTCCGTAGGTCGATTTTACTGAAACTTTGGGCCCCATGGAGTCGGTCAAAAAGTTCATCTTTTGGCAGGAGGGGGTAGCGGTTCTTGATGGTGATGTCATTCAATGCTCGGTAGTCCACGCACTTTTGCATCTCTCCTATTTTCTTTTTCATGGAGAGTACCGGTGCTGTGTAGGGTGATGTAGAGGGTTGGATGAAGCCCTCCTTGAGCATCTCATCCAACTGCTTCTTGAATAAGGCAAGCCCGTGATTGCTCATCCAATAGGTCCCCTTTACCGTTGGTCCGGTGCTCACCTTGTGGTCTATCTCATGGTCGGTGTTCCGTTGCGGTGACAACTCTCAGGGTACATCACCAGGAAAAATCCCTTAAAACTTCTTAATGAGCTTTGCAAACTCTTTCGAAACCGCTCCAAACTATTCATGTGTCGATGTCGTCGGTGTTGCTTTAGTAGCCGTAGATTCTTCCTCTTCTCGTGCTTCCACATGGACTAGCCACGCTTCAGCCCCACTCTTGAGGTATCGCTTGGCCACATCCAAGAATATCAGTTTGTGTTTTGTGGCTGTCATAACTTCCTCTGCTGCTTCCACCTCTACTGCTTGCCGTAGCCGCCGTTGCATCGTAGGTCGACTGACCAGAGGCAAGTGNTTCATCCGCTGCCGATGATATGGCTCCAAAAATCAATTGAACGGTGACAGAAGTCACACTTGGAGAGTTTTCCTAAGACCTTCTCTCTTCGTTAACTCTGGAGTTTTTGGAGATGTCCATTGTACTCCTCCAAGGTGCAACTATACACCAAGATGTTTTCAAGAAACATGACGGCAAAGTCGTGGAGGTACGGACTCAATTCTTTTTTCATTGCCGGCACAAATGTTGCCAGGATGTTGGTGAGTCCAAACTGCATGAATGTGAGTTCAAACTGCCCGTATGTGGTGCAGACTGTTGTCTTCTCGATGTCCTTATCACATATGCGGATCTGATGATAGCTGCTCTGTAGGTCGATTTTACTGAAACTTTGGGCCCCATGGAGTCGGTCAAAAAGTTCATCTTTTGGCAGGAGGGGGTAGCGGTTCTTGATGGTGATGTCATTCAATGCTCGGTAGTCCACGCACTTTTGCATCTCTCCTATTTTCTTTTTCATGGAGAGTACCGATGCTGTGTAGGGTGATGTAGAGGGTTGGATGAAGCCCTCCTTGAGCATCTCATCCAACTGCTTCTTGAATAAGGCAAGCCCGTGATTGCTCATCCAATAGGTCCCCTTTACCGTTGGTCCGGTGCTCACCTTCTGGTCTATCTCATGGTCGGTGTTCCGTTGCGGTGACAACTCTCAGGGTACATCACCGGGAAAAATCCCTTAAAACTTCTTAATGAGCTTTGCAAACTCTTTCGAAACCGCTCCAAACTATTCATGTATCGATGTCGTCGGTGTTGCTTTAGTAGCCGTAGATTCTTCCTCTTCTCGTGCTTCCACATGGACTAGCCACGCTTCAGCCCCACTCTTGAGGTATCGCTTGGCCACATCCAAGAATATCAGTTTGTGTTTTGTGGCTGTCATAACTTCCTCTGCTGCTTCCACCTCTACTGCTTGCCGTAGCCGCCGTTGCATCGTAGGTCGACTGACCAGAGGCAAGTGTCGCTTTGTGCCATTGATGTTGATGTAAATAGCCCTGCTGCTCCAGTCAACCTGCGGGATTGTGTCGGGATGGATGTATCATCCGAGGATGATTTTGTGATCACTCATTGGGCAAGTCCTCCAGACCGTTACGCCATAAATATCTCTGATTTGTAGCCGCATTGGTTTGCGAAGTTGACGGATCTGCAATCATCTGTCGATGGGTTTTCCTTCAAACAATCATGGGCCTGCAAACCGAGCTTCCAAGCCATGTTGTTGCTAATGAAACTACGAGAACCTCCTCTGTCTAGTAGTACCAATACTGTTTTGCAAATTGTATTGCCCCTCAGTTGCACTTGTAGCAGTATCGCCGGTTGGTCTTCTCCGTACCCCTCGTCGAAGTTTACGATGTTAGCAATCCTGGACTGTAGTTATGTGCATCGCTCAGATGGGCAATAGGTTGGCGCACATTTTTCCAACCGGACAGGGGCCTCGTTGTGTACCCCTGTCCTTTGTTTCTTCCTAACTCTTCACTCTTTTTTTGTGACTTGCCCCCCTTTTTAGCTTGATGTTGTTGCTTTTGGCAGTTTCGCGAGATATGACCCAGTTTTAGGCAAGTCCAGAAGAGCCATTGATTGCACTGATCAACGGCGTCAATTTCCATCAAAGACAAGGTTTCTGTCTACAGCGACTTCTCTCTACCATGATAAGGATGGTGGCCTAGGGGTTGCCAGCCGTTGGATTCCTCCATCAAAGTGTTGTAGTCGGTACTATTGATGTGGTCGGCTGTTGTAATCATTTGAAGAAGGTCGTCTTGGATGCCAAAAATGGCGATCGCTCGTCAAACATCTTGTTTGAGCCTGTTGTAACAGAAACACAGCTTGTCGGGGGCGAGGTCACTGCCGGTGATAATTTTGCAGAAATGCTCAGTGTCCTCTGCCATGCTGGTCTGCAGAGGCAGATGCTGGAGTTTGTGCCATGCACCGGACTTATCATTTAGCTTCCCAAAATGAGCAAGTGTAGCACGTGCAAAGTCACTCCAAGGTGCCGGTGGCATGAGAGAGTTGTGCCACGTCGGATTGATGTGCTCGCAAGGTCGTTTTCCTACGATTGACAATGTGAGAGAGGAAAACCAAGTCAAAGCTGTGCCATGTAGAAGCGAGGCTGCGAGGTTAGTTTTCTTTTTGTCGTTGTTGACCCCAGTGGCGGTGAAGTACACCTCCAAACTCGTCAGCCACGTCCTGACCATCAGCCCCTTGGAGTTTGGGGGACCGAATGGCTCAGGGAATGCCGGTGAGATCTGGGATTCACTCAACAGCTGCAAATTCCAGTGGTGAATACTACTTAGTGCACACAAGAAATATGAAGCTCCCCCATCACCGCGTTGAGCTGTTGGAGTAGCTGGTTGTTGAGGCTCTCGAGTCCCAACAACGTCTGGTATTGGCCTTCGTTGATCTGTGCTCGTCGGCCGGTTCATCCTGTCGTGCCATGTGTCGTCTAACGAGCTGCAACATAGGCAAAAGGTTGGCCGAGCTTGAGGGATCCTTCACCGGACCAGCCGCCGGTTTCTTTGGTGCTGCACAATTCACAGTTAAAGTTGTTGCCGCTGCTTGGTTGGCATGGAGAGCGTTGTTCGTGTGCTGCTGATTCACCATTGCTGGAGTACTCGCCAGGGAGTGCTGCTTGTTGCCGAGTACGCTTGCTCCATTCACCATTGTCGTCACAAAGTCTACGATCTTCTGGATGGCGGAGATGCAGTGAGGAATTGTGCGAGGTTGTCGCTAGATAGTTAATGCGTTACTTTTCCCTCTAGCATTGCTATGCTCTGATACCAAGCGTTACACCAATCGGCATGTAGGTGGTTCACAAGGATGAGTTATGGGACAAAAGATGATTCAAGAGTTTTGGGACAACAGATAAATTTGTATTAAGAAGCAAGTGTACTATGATGACAAGTGTCCACGGCATCAAGCACATAGACACAATGCTAAGAATGTGAGTAAGGCATAAGTTGGGTCATTGCACTTTGAGCTGAGAAACACGTGCGAGGTCGTGTTGTGAGTGGCCGATTTGAGAAGCTGCGTGGAGGATTTAGGGAGCTTCAAAAATATCATGACGCTTCTTTACTAAAGTCGAGCGTCATACAGAAGTCGACCAAACGATAATGAAACACTGATATGGTTTGCGACTCTTATGTCGACCATTCTAGAAAGTGGTCGAAGTTTTCAGAAACTTTCGGGATGGAATTGTTAATCCTCCCTATACATGTTTTCCCATCAAACGTGGACCTGAGCACGTAGGGCATGCTGACCCAGAGAGTTGAGGCGACGTACTGGAGCACCCATACCGCACCGGATCGACATGCGTGATTTATCCTACGTTGCTCCTGCGCTTGCCTCCCCTTGGCAGCATTGTCCCGGCTCCATTATCTCTAAAGCTTCTTACAATTACCCCCCTTGCCAGACCTATGGTTGTCTTTGACATTGCACTAGGTCAGACCTGGAAACCTAGTTTAGTCCTTGATAACAGCGTGACATAGTTTTAGATGGATTCAACGAGGCATGGCACAGATCAGTCCGCCTGTTTGTGATTCGTGAGGGGATTTTGCCCTCGCTCGAGGTTTACGCACCGGCGAGCCTCGCTTGCCCGCCGTTGGATGAGTCTCAAATAGCGAGACTCACCTGACCGAGCTGTTACACGTAGCAGCTTGGCACTCAGGTTTCTTTTCTCTCTGTCGAAGATCCATGGCTGACAAACCCGCACGTATCAGAGCCACTGTCACAGTGAGAGAACTGCACATAAGGGAGGTGAGTAGGAAAAAAGGGGCCGGTCGAGTAAGTCACGGGAGTCGATCTGCGCACCTGGTGCAGAAGGAAGCCGCGCGCGCCCCCACAGCCCGTCGAAGGACTTCCCCTAGGCCAAACTCTGGATGTAGAGGTGGTAGAAGACAGGGAAGAGGCCATAAGTGTGGACAAAGTGAGGGGAGGAAGAACCCACTCGCCACCCTCACGTTAGAGGTGGCTGCAGGTTCCCTCGACCCACAGAGAGTGTTTGCATGTCAAAGGTGACCTGGCAGACATCTCCAGAGCCTCAGGAGGTGTTCCTATTGAGCTTAGGGCTCGCGACAGAAAACATGGCCCACAGTGGGCCCGGCAACTTGAAAGTGAGATTTGGGCTCCCTAGCCTTTCCCTGACATCATGGGTCAGGCGGCATCCAACCCAGGGGGCTCAGGTGCCAGCGCTAGAGCTGGTGGTGGTGCTAGTGCTAGGGCACCCACGGGTACCGGCAATGGTGCAGGCACCACGACAATGACGTGGAAGGATCTTAGCAAGGTTCTCTCCCATGAGGAATTGACGTGGTCCCCGCTAGGCACGTGAGACTTTCGGGCCTGGAAAAATGTTTTCCTTGCATGGGCTGTAGAGCATGAGTTAGAAGAGTTGCACCTAGCGCCACCCGCCGACGCGATTCAAGACCGTGTCTTACTTCACGCGTTGAATGCCCTAGTCCGGGCGCTGTCCACTGATTAGTCCTACGCCATTCATCACTTCTGCTTCGGCGAGAAAGGAGAGGATCCAGCCAACGCTTGCACAAGGGCTCCACACCCGCATGAGGCTTGGTAAGACCTTGCTTCATGCCATGAAGAACCGGGAATGGCGCTGGTGATTTCACTTTGCGACAGACTCCGGGGTCTGTATCCAAAGCCAAAACCCCCGATTCCTGAGTGGTAGGATGAGGTTATGGATCTCTGTTGGTGTATCCTTAGGCTTGGGGGACCCTGTTCCGTCCTCGAATGGCTCGAACCAATCCTTTTCCATCTTGGCAAGCCGTATTGGGAGTTTCGGTGAGGGCTGTTGTGATGTCTCCGCATGATACATTGAGAGCACCGGTCTCGTGGAGATCTTTGAGGAGCTGTGCCACTATGAGGACATTCTTTGTGGTGAGGCAAGAGAGGCGAGCACCTCGACTCCCAGTGCCTTTGTGCATTGGTCCCCATTGAGTTCATCCTCTTGAGATGGTCATGCTGCAGGTAGAGGCGGAGGAAGCTGGGGCAGTGGAGGAAGAGGTACCTAATTAGGTGGTGGTGGCTGGGGCAGTGGAGGCAGAGGCACTCAGTCAGGCGGAGGATGTGGTCATGGTAAGGGTGCAAGAGGACGCACCCGCAACTACTACAGCCGGCACAACCACTTGAGGTGTGCATCAGGATGCCACCCAAGCAGCAATAGCAGCAAAAGAAGTATTAGCAGGTCTCCACTATTGCATCTTGTCCGTAGTTTGGACTTCATCTGTAGCCACAAGCATGGGTTGCCCTAACCGTCGCTGGTTGTCAGTGTCCTTGTATCGGTGGGGTGTAGCACATCTATGTAGAGACAGCCAAGTCGTAGTAGCCTTCAACAGCACTATCAGAAGGGGGCTGGGCAGCACCCATGGAGCTTCAGCCCCCAGATCAAATGGCCATGGCACAATTGCCAGGTCAATCAATTGCGCACACCCATTTTACCACAGCACACGAACTCCCCATGCATGAATGGCTGTTTGAAACTATGGCGTCATATCACATGTCCCCAGATTGCCAACTGTTTGTAACGCTTTTTTGCAGCACATGATGTTGAGGATGTGAAAACCATGTCTAGGGAGGTACTAGAGGTTGAAAATGTGGGTACATTGGCTTTGCAAGCACCTTGTGGAGTGATGTGGTTGACTAGGATGTTGTATGTGCCCAAGCTCAAAGTGAACCTGCCCTCAGGGGGTTAGTTAGATAGCTAAGCCAGCATGTCCACACGTCCGCAAAAGCAACACTGTATGTTCTTTGATGCTGCTAGTGCACTGATGGTTGATGGTCCTCTGCATGCTGACATGTTGTACCATCTCGCTCTCTTCCCACTCATACAGGCACACCCACAGTGACCACATACACATGTCACAACAGTTATAGATGCATAGCACAAGGACCGTCTGCACCGCCAACTGGCCCACATCAACACAGAACTCACTACTGACATGATGAAGCATAGACCTGCACATGGTCTCCTCCCCACAGACTGTCCACATGGCCTGAAAGCAAATGCATGCATGGAGTGTCTGGAGGGAAAGGCCCACAGGCTGACCTTTCCTAATTCAGATAAGTCGTGTGAGGCACCTCTCAAATTTGTTCATGCAAATCTGACAAGACCCATGCTTGTACCCCCTGTCCAATTTGGGTCAAAGAGTGCACTAACACTAACAGACGACTTCAGATGGTTCCGCTGGGCTTTTCTGCTTACATCCAAAGTGGACGCCCAATGAGCCATTATTGAGTGAATCCCACTTGCTGAGCGTCGGACTTGGTGCAAATTGTTGAGGCTACAGACCGACAGAGGAAGAGAGTTCATGGGTACTCTGACAGCAGAACTGAAGGTCAAAGGTATAGAACACCAAACCACCGCACCATACACCCCCCAACAGAATGGTGTGGCTGAAAGGTGGCACAGGACCTTGGGCGATGCCCTACGGACATTGCTGGGTCAGTCAGGCTTGTCTTTTGGATTATGAGAAGCAGCAGTCAAGTATGTCACTTGGGTGTGGAACA